>CAIGRP010020596.1:0-10788 GCA_903798385.1 Fraxinus cuspidata | reverse complement strand
CGGTTTGGGTCGGTTCGAGCGGTTTATGCGGGTTGGTTTGGGCTTTGCCCACCCCCATAAGTATACATCTTTTGATTTTCGACTGCAGGTTAAGAAATTTCAAGTTCTCTAATAAATTCAATTTTACTAGAATTATGCCCTTTTATTTAGCAAGTTACTTTTTCAATCTATATAGAATTCTTTAAACAGAAATAAAAAGTACTTTGTTGTCAATAGAAATAAGTCATTGCTTGAGCCACGAGTTAGTGTAAAAATGTATTTTAGAATAGTGATTTTTTGGAGAATATGTGGTTAAAGATAAATAAAAATTTTCGATTTATGTGTAAAATTATTTTATAGGAGAATGTGTGATTGTAAATGAATTTAAAAAAAAAAGAGTTTTTGAGAAAATGAGGAAACGTGGACTAAATTTGAAGGCACTTAACAAATACTAGTGTTAAACCATTTATTACCATCACAACTAACACTTATTAAAATTTTGAGATTTAGACTCACTAACATTAACAAGACACACTGTCTTGATTGTATAATCTAAAAATTATGCTCATGATTTAAAATTTGAACTATAATTTTGCAAACTTCAAATTGCGAACACCATGCAATCATCTAGTAGATGTATCAAATTTATTAGATAGAAATGATATCTAAATGGTTGACATGGAGGGTGACGGGTCCCCTTTTATCAACCTTTTATAGGTCCATATTTAGCTAGTGATGATTAATTACCAATTTTTAATAAAGAGAATAAATATCATATGAGAATTCATTGGATTGAAAAACAAAATCAGTTCTTCATTGAATCAACATTGAATTCTCAATTTTGTATTATTGTTGATCCAACGATGGTCTATCTGGTCATGCCAAACAATAATACATTTAATAATTGAACTTATAGTTCAATATAATGTTTATTTCAATTGTGCAAAAAGTGAGTTGAAAACATCATGTCCAAATCTCATGAGGATCGGAACACGAAATGCTGAGATGTCAACATTTGATTATAGTTGTTGTAGGCTATCCAGATTTTGTGAATTTTCTGCACTATTGATTTCGAATTTTTCTCTATCTACAAATTGGAATACTTGACGATATGTCTTAAATCACTTTAATATATCAATGCTTATATTTATTCAAGAGCAATAATAAAATATTATTTGAGAATATTATAACACAAAATGTTGTGTTTTTCAGGAGCAATAATTAATATTCTTTTTTAATATTAAAATAACAGAAAGTTACTTTTCTTCAAAAACTACAACTCAAGATTTAAGTTGTTTAATTTGTGCTTCTTCAACAACAAAACACTAATAAATTATTATTAATAATAGCATAATATTATTATTAAATATTAAAATATTCTTCTGAAAAATTGAAATTGTAATATGACGTTCCAACATAAACATCGACATGGAATTCGTCTAGAATATGATATGCACAAATATTATACATTTTCAAAAGTAACAATACAATATTGTTATGTATGAATTTGTACTTCTTCAGAAACAACAAAATAATGCAAATATGAAAGAAAAAAAAATTCAAGCAATGCTACAATATTCTTCTAAAATATTAATTTAGGTACAAATATTATATTCCTTTTCAATCAATGCTACAATATCCTTTTGGAATATTATTAAATATAAATTTGTGCTTCTTCAAGAACAAGAAAAGAAAACAAATATTATATTCACTTTCAAGTAATGGGACAATATTCTTTAGATTGTTTCTTTTGAATAATAATAATAATAATAATAATAATAATAATAATAATAATAATAATAATAATAATACAATATTATTCTAAAATAATGTACACGAATATTGAACAAGAAAAATTATATTCAACTAAATATTTATCTGTCATAAATTAATATAGTAAAATCGTTATAATCAGATCGAATAACTAAACTTATTTGTTATGTAATTTAAAGTTAAGAGACCACTGATCTTTTTCTTTGAGCAGAAAAAGAATTTCTTTGCAAATTCAATTTGCTACAACTTCTTGCATTTTTTTGATTGAACGAAAAAAAAAATTGTCAACCTCAACTGGCTAGAGATTTATAAGAAGGAGAAATAATTTTTGCTTACTCAATTAACTAGAACCTCTTGATGATAATGTTCTATAAAGTAGAGAATAAAATAGAGAAGTCAATAGACTTGTTTGTATTTCATAGACAAATAAACTCCTAAATTTATATGAAAGAATTAATATTACAAAAAGTATTATAATAATAAAAATTAGGGTTGCAGTGTATATTGATTATTCACTAATAAATTTATAATTTGAAACAATTGGTAATATTTTTAAGTGAAAATCCTGCCTTTCTTTGGTAGTGGCATAATAATAATAATAACAATAATAATAATAATAATAATAATAAGCATCCTAAGTTTGTATTTCACCTAATTTAATTTGGAGTAAGAGTCAAGGTCAAATTAAAATAACCATTCACTATGTCGGGTTTTTTGTAACTCTTCTAATCAGCCTAAATACCTAGTGGTGACAATGAGACGCGCCAGTATTATAATAATAAAATAAGCATCCTAAGTTTGTATTTCACCTAATTTAATTTGGAGTAAAAGTCAAGGTCAAATAAAAATAACCATTCACTATATCGGGTTTTATGAAGCTCTCTTCTAATTGGCCTAGATACCTAGTGGTGGCAATGGACTGAGCCGAGCCAGTGGGTCGAGCTGAGTTTCGGCTCGCGAGCTCGTCTTTTTTTTAAAATAAACATGTTCTTTAAAAAAAATTAAGATAAACTTTTAAAAAATAATAATAAATCATCCTCCTATATCTGGGATTAAGACCGGCTACTTCAATTTCGAATATATAGAGTTAAAATTTATATACGAACAACTTTATACATGTACAATGTTTTTTAAAAATAATTAAAAAGGTATTATAAAATAACAAATGTTGATAATTATGATTAAATTAAACATCACTTACTTGACGATATGCAATTTCGGCATATTTATCTTGTAGTCGAAAATGACCGCCTTTCCATTCTTTCACGCATATTAATGCTTCCAAAATATCTTTTTTTGGTCGGCTCCTGACCTCGGACAGAACCCTCTTACATGCACTAAAAGCAGACTCTGAAGTTACAGTGCTAACCGGATGCGTTAGTAGGTCTTTTGTCATCTCAGAAATCACTATCCATCGTCATTCGTACTTTCGCCAGAACTCAATTAATTTTTCTGAACTTTTCTTAATTGTTTTATTATTATGCGATTAAAGTAATCAAATAATTCAGCTAGTAATGCTTTGGACTTGCGTCCGATATTTGATTACATATGTAGACAAACTACTACTAGAGGAACCACATGCATTTGTATCATATATAAATGAGTTAATGCCTTCGAATAAAGTTAATACTTCAGCGTCGTCTTCTGGTATATCAATGGAAGGAGTAGATGCAGAGGGTACCCGATTAATATTTGTACACATTCGTTCTGCATATAATTCATACATTTCACAAAAAGTTTGTTCTAAATTCTATAAGTGAAAGGTATATTAAAAGTTAAAGTACCATTTTTGTATAATTGCAGTAAAATTGGGATCATTTTTATATCTATGAAAGACGTTCAAGTATCATGCAACTAGTGGGATAGTAAACTTCAGACAAAATATTTGTAAAATCATAAAAACTTATCAAAAAACTTTTAATTCTAAAAGCTAAAAGCCAATCGAATTCAATCAAAACAGTATCATCATCGTTTCCAATATGCCTATTGTTATAAAATTCAGTTATTAAATGTTCAAAACCTTTGCATGATTTTAACAATAAGTAAGTGAAGTTCCATCTATACCCTACGTCACTAATAAATGTTTTCGTATTCGTCACCCAAGATTCGGCACAAAATTCCTTAAGGGTCCGTTTGACTGCAAAAGTGGAATTTGAGTGGAAAGAAAATGAATTACAGGAAATTGAATTGCCTAGAATTTGTTTTATTGAGAATTGTAATTAATTGTGTTTTATTGGTATAATTTTTCACCTAGAAAATATTGAAAGTTTGGTGTCCGTATGACTTCGTTTTTCAGGAAAATTGTCCTTTAAAGTGATAATTTTTTTTACCATTTGATCTAGAATTTGTTTCCAATGCCAAAAATTTAAAAAAAATACATACCGAATATCATTCGTTTAACTTTGTTTTCATGAATATTGTCAATAAAAGTAATAATTGTTTTATCAATGTCTCTAGAATTTTTTCCAATTGCAAAAAAAAAAGGGTAACCCGGAAAATTTTTTCCCACCAAAGTGGTGGGAATTCATTTTCAACAAAACCAAGAAAATTGTGCTTGTGTGAGAGAAACCAAGAAAATCATTTTCAAGGAAAAGTTTAGCCATCAAACAATGCAAAAGTGGAAGTTGAAATTGATTTTCCATTTTCCATGGAAAATTTTGTCCAATCAAACATAGCCTAAATACTTATTTTCTATTAGATGAAATCGTGATATACACTAGTTCATCCCCAGTTCTTTTAATTTCATTCGTAATATGTTTCAAACAGTCTTGCACTATTAGATTAAAAATATGGCACACACATCGAATATGAAATAAATAACCACCGAAATCGGAATGCAGTACTCTGCACAATTTGTCAATAACTATTTTATTAACACTAATGTTGTCGAAAATGAGAGAGTTTTACTCTCGTAACGATATTCTCTAATAATGTTCATAATAGCGTTATATATATTGTTGGCGTTATAAGGGAACTCAATAATTTTAAAAGCAATAACTTTTTTTATGCATACACCAAAGTGGATCTATGTAATGTGCAGTTGCAGCTATATAACCTCTTTTATTAATCCAATCTCATATATCCGAAGTTAAAGATATAACACCCCTATATTTTTTCTAAATCGAAAATCAATAGTTTCTTTGTATGAAAGAAATATTCAATTGTATCTGGACGAAGAATGTTTTGACTTACCCCAACGTACCTCGGTTGGAGATATTCTTTCACATACGAGACGAAATGTTGATTGTCCGCTATTGCTAGAGGGAACTCAGCACCAGCAACGAACTTCACCATTCCCGTTTGAGATTTCTCCTCCAAATACATCTACATAGAAAGTGATGTAGTAGTAGAACCGGTGCTAGGACTACCAAATTGCAGTTGCGTTTGACTGATAAAAAAAACTCGTATTTGGCCGCACATGCTTTGTAGTGATGGTTGAGGTGGGTAATTCCAATGTCTTTTTATCATGCCAATCATTGTTGACAGTATTTACATACTGCTTTAGATTCTACAACTACATAGACTACACGATCCGTTTGAATCAATTTAAAATGATCCCAACATTTTACCTGTTTTTCCCCTTTCGCTTCCCTCTTGCATTGGAAATATCTAATTCATGTTCATCATTTCGTTCCGTCTCGAAAATATCAATGTCATCCAATCATTTAGATTACTACTTACATGAGCATCGAAATCCGAAATATTTCGGGAATAGGAACTTCGTTTAGACTGATAATTTATTCTGAAATTAAATTTGCGACATGATGGGTGATTCGCCTTCGATACCGAACAAGCCTTCAACAAATGACCTTGAATCCATTTGTGAATCGATATAAAATATGTAGTAAGTAACAAATCAAGAATTGANATCCGAAATATTTCGGGAATAGGAACTTCGTTTAGACTGATAATTTATTCTGAAATTAAATTTGCGACATGATGGGTGATTCGCCTTCGATACCGAACAAGCCTTCAACAAATGACCTTGAATCCATTTGTGAATCGATATAAAATATGTAGTAAGTAACAAATCAAGAATTGAAAGAAAGTTGACGTGTAATATTGTAATTGAAAATTTATAGTGTGATAATTGATATTAAATAATTAAAATTGAATGTAGAAGTAGAAGTAGAATTGATAAATAAATATAGACTGTGTAGTAGTCTAAAAGATAGATTGTAAAATCAGGATAATAATATAAAATGTAGAAGAGAGTAGAGAGTGAGAGTTGTGTGAAAAAAATGGGAATGAGATGGGTATATATAGGAAAAAAAAATTAAATTCAATAACTGTTTGCTGAACAGTCAATAAACTTAAACAGTAATCGAAACGGTCATTGAAAGAAAATGGAGCTCGTGGCTCATCTAATTACGAGCCCGGCTCGTGTGGGGCTCGGCTCGGGATTTGACGAGCCCAAAGCCGCCCACAAACCGTATTTTCACGAGCCGACGGCTGAGCGACAAGCCTCTCGGCCCGTTTGCCACCTCTATAAATACCTTATGGGGGCACGCAATACTTTGAATGTGCTTTACCAAAAAAATATATCTTAGTATCCAACTTAATCAAAATTTGCAACTTGAAAGAAACACGTATTCATGCATAAACAAATTTATGTTGTTAATTTATGGTAACTCATAAAAGACCAAAACTTGTGAATTACTGTTGAAAAAACAGTTGTCATACTCTCGAGTAATTCTTAACATGTATTGATGAGTTAGAACTCATATACAGTGAAGATTCATGGTAATGAGATATTTGGTGATAAGCATTCGACATGAGTTTTAGCTTAATTTTGTTCATTATCTATCAAGTCCTTTTCTTAAGGTCCTCTTAGTTATTTTCGTTTTCTAGTTAGGATGTATATCTCTCCTAAATTTGTAAATTACTTTTATTATAAAAAAAATCCACCTAGTGGTGGTTAGATAGAAAATCTACTCAAATATCTAAGGGTTGTTTGACAAAGTTTTTGATATAATTTATATAAGACTTTGATAAAAATTAATGAAATGTTTGGTTGAAAATTAATAAAAGTTATGAGTTTCATGAAATGTGTTTTTAAAATTAAAATTTGACCAATTTAAAAATCAATAGAATTTTAGCAAACAAGTCACTTTCCTAGCACATAACATATCACCAGTTGAAAAAGCTATCCTAAAAAGTCCCTCTTGGATTTTGGGAATCAAGAAAGAGATATGTTCTTTACGTTTACATATGCATGAATTAAAAAATATGTAAAAATTGTGTGTACGTGTTCCACAGTTGAAATCGAGAATAAGCCTAAAAAAATAAGTATGTGTCTTGTGGAGATTAAAATCAAATTTTTAGTAAATTTTGATAGAAGTTGATGAAATGTATGGTTAAAAAGCTGTGTGATCTATAAAATATATGGTTGAAATGAATTTTGGACTTTGACTTAAATTAAAATGTAGGTTTTAATCGTTACCAAACTAAAACTAATATACTTATGGACTATACAGAGGGAAACAGCTGGGCGAGACCGTAAATGTTGGGATGGTCCCATTGAGAATGTTGCATATATATGGAGAGACTCAAAGAAGGGGCAGAATCATCGGAGACTTTCAATCTCCGATATATTCTTTGAGTTTGTACACATTTAAGAACTAAGACCTCATCAAATATGTATTTTCTTATGTTTGAATTTTCCAATATATCTATATATTTTTTATATGCTGAACAATGTTTATACAATGCAAATTATAATATTTTATGTTTTGGACATTAAGTGTTGCACGTGGTGTATTGAAAAAGATTTGATTATAACTCTTGTAACACGTAATAAAAATTATAAAATCATACGTTTTTTATTTAATATCTACAAACATCTCTTTCTCACATGATTTCCCGGGAATCTAGCTTTTTACTCAATATACCCAAAAGTACTAATAACTTGCCTTCTTTTTGAAGCTATTCGACAATCAAATTTACTCATTTATTTCAGATTATAATCCACCGTCTCTATACATTTTTTTTAAATAATGATGTATCAAATAATCCAACTTCTAAGCCAACTATTTTTTCTTATTTAGGAATCTCTTTACTCCAAAAAAAATTGAGAGATTGTGAAAAAGAGATTAATACAGACAGGTGATAACTTGTTTAATTTAACTTATGAAGTCAAATCATTACGCGTCGAGAAAAATATTTTAAAAAATCAACATCTTACCAAATCCATCAATCATATCGCTGTTACAAGAAATATGAGAAATTTAAATATAAATATCTGCACTTATATATCAACTTTTTTTGACCATTGCCAACATAAAAACCTCAATAATTGAAATTAAAGTTCAAACACTAACATTTAGCAGAACGTGGCATTAGCCAATGTCAGATAGGATGGAGACCCTTTTGCTTGCTTTCAAATGCTTTTGCAAAACCTTTTTACATTACTAACGTTTTCAACAATTCTTTTTCACTCAGCAAACCAATTTCTATCTTTTTAAGGTTGTGATTTGATGAATTCATAATTATAAGAAGAATTACTTTCTTTTGGTCCAATATGTCAGGAAAAACTCCTACATTGAGTGCCTTATTTATGGGCTGACCATTCTAACAATCTAGATTTAATCAATTAATCATGTATTTTTGTTAAGATAGGATATTTTATACCTTTGTTTAAATTTGATCTTTGATGAGAAGTCCTTTCTTATGTAGGACCTGAAATAGTTGCTCTAATCATCTACCTAAATTTTAGAAGAATCGAGATGCACCCTGTGTTGAAAAACGATGGAGTTATAAGTTGTTAATGCGGGTTAAATTGATGCAGTATATATGGTTCAGAGTTATTTTATTTGTGAAATTTTTTTCCTCGCCATTTTTATGTGAAAGTTCACTACTATAAAATACTCCATCAACAGTTGGAAGTATGACAAAAATCCTTAAATGACTATATATGCAAATTTGAAAAGTTTGAACGTCGTTTTGTTACAAATCTTCACAAATATGATTAGTGGAAATATAAGAGTATATTAAGGATATTGAAAAATATACATTCAAAATAAAAATCAATGAACTGAATTTTAATTATTGCATATAAAATATATATGTTGTTACACTTACCCAAAAACCTTTTTTTTTTTTTTTAAATGATGTAATTAAATGGTATATGTAGCTTGATTTAAAGATGAGATTGAAGTAAAAATCTATTTGTAGTGTAGGAACTAAAGTTACCAAAACTGTGCTCAATGTTCCCATTTAGTTGCATTGGCCCTTTCAGTATCAATCACAAGATTTAGATAATGCATCTTAACTCTCATTTGACATTATGTTTGAACAAAAATACCAGTGACCTACTATCAACAAATGACTCTAACCGTAGGACAAAATATGGTCAAATAAGTATACTCACTCACTCCACTTTTTTTTTTCTAAGAAATAGATGTAATAGGTTCATTAAGAGTAAAATTTAATTTCTAATTATTATCTTAGACATAGTACCATTGACATTAATTTAATAATTTTGTCAAACATTACCTCGATTTTTGTGTTGTTTTTCATTATTGTCCTTATTTTGAAGGCATTGACATTTCAATGAGTCTCACTATCATTCCACAGGATTTGGCATCCAATGTCATGTCTTCTACCCATTTGTATTATACAATGGATTGGGGTACCTTGAAACGTCACTCTTTGGCCAACTAACATAACAGGAATAGAATTAGACCACTCACTTATTACTCATATACAAGAAATTTGAATGGAAAATTTTCCTTTTCTAGTTTCTATAAAAGTGTGCCATATGACTTCTAGATGGAACAAACACATTTTGTGTTAAAGACAAATATTGCTTTTGAAAGCTGTATGACATGCATTGTGTATTGTGAACCAACTTCTTAAAGGAATTCCTGAAATTTCTGGTTAATTATGTCATTTTCGAACCTATTTTTAGTGATCATTATTTAATTGAAGCTGCCCATTATATAATTAATCAACAATACCCATTTCAACTAATATTTTCTGATTGTCACGCGCTTCTCAAAAAGAACCAATTTAGATAGAAAGAAAACAGCATTATAGTGGAACGTTTGATATGGTGACCAGATTTAAACATGCTCATAGAGTCGATTGACAATTGTTACTAAAATACTCTTCAACTTTGAGCTATTACAGTACAAGTACTTGGCTACTCCTCTTAAGTTGATTATTTAAGAACTAAATAACTTCTAGACAAATCATCAATAATACATATTTTATCTATCATAGTATTCTTGAAAAAGAAATAAAATTCGGGATGATTTTTTAATAGAAAAATTTACTAGTGACAGATCACTACAAATCATTGAAAAGGAGAAAAAAGAAATCAATTTAAATTATGGAAATTATTTTCCCTCGTTACAAATCGTTGAAAAGAATAAATAAAATAAAAATTGAAGAACAAAAAAGTTGAGTATTTTGTCATTGACTAATGTACTTGATAACACTACATATAAGACAATACTTTATACAAGTCGATTGAATACCACTGGAACATTCAATCCTCACGTGGGGTGTGGTCACTTTTATATTTTCGTTTGCTCTCATGTCTTTATATTTTATTTGAGAATTCTCTCTTTTTTTCCCTTTTTTTTTTTTTTTTTGTGCTAAATATTAAAGACTACACTTAAATAATATTTAATGTTAAATATTTTTTTCTCTTTTCTTATTATTATTTCTGTATTTATAATTAAAATGGGAGCATTGCTTTTTAGCTATTTCATTTTAATTTTTCTTGATAATAATTATTATATTATATAATGTGATTTATTTCTTAAATAATTTATTAAACACGCTTGGGAATAACGTGCTTACTTACAAAGACATACCAAATAAACAAATACGTGTTTTAAATAAATTATATGTACGTGAGAATGACTTTGTTGATCTCATTCAAAGTCTGAAGGAAGTGTTGTTTAATGAAATACTAAGGCAATCACCAGCGCTGCACCGTTTTGCACCAAATTTTGCACCGAACCAAAATTCATTTCCAATCATTACATCAAAACTTACACCAAATGAATAGTGTTTAATCATTTTCTT
>CAIGRP010020565.1:0-10739 GCA_903798385.1 Fraxinus cuspidata | reverse complement strand
CGAGGATTCATCTCGAGGACTAGTGTCACAAAAGCTGCAAAACAGTACCCGTGAGTGGTCGGGCATACTTGTGAGTAGCTCGAGCATCTCATTTCTATCCCGAGGAGTTGATATGTTTTACGACAAAGCGAGAAAGCTCGCGTAATTAATGCTTGATCAAAGACCAGCTATATCACTTATGATATTAAAAAATAAACTAACGTCATAAAAACAAAAACGAACTTTCTTGAGGAAGCACTCTCATGAGAAATTTATTCTAAAAGTTATGTTAATTTATCTTATAGACTTACCTTTTTTTTTTTTTTAAAAAACTTAAATTTAGGATTTTATTTTCTAAAATAAATTTTCTACTTAAATTAGTTTTGGATGAGACTAGTTAGATGCGGTGATCATACCTCAACGACGTATTTCGACGGCGTCTTCCAGCGACATTGTTCCATGTGTGAGGAAGAAAATAGAGAGAGAAGAGAGAATGAACACTGTTCATAATCGCTCAGGCATCACAATATATGGGCCATACACCCCAAAAATATTTTCATAATTCCATTTTTATCTTATTCAACCCGATTTGCTTAATTAATTAATATTTTAAAAGCCTAGGTTTTCTTGAGATTCTATAGACTAACATACATGTAACGGCCTTCGAGCGTATCCTATTCTTGGGAGGTAATATCTGGATTTTGTTTGTAGTTTAATGTTTTGTATCCTTAAATTCTAGTTGTGCTTGTTATGCCCGTTTAGAACAGAAGTTCAATATAAACAAAGTAACGTCCATTCATAATAATAATAATAATAATAATAATAAATACATAAATAAATAAATAATTCCGTGCAAAATGTTACCTATCATTTGCCTTCATTATGCAAATTGTCTCCATCATTTAAGGGTGTCAACAAGTCGAATCGAGTCGAGCCACGAGCAAATTTTCGAAATTCGGGCTCGACTCGAGTAAAAATAGTTCGAGCTTTTATTGGCTCAAGTCGAGCCGAGCAAAATGTCAGCAAAAAATTTAGGCTCGATCCGAGCTTTTGACTAGAGCCTTAGCGAGCCGAACTGGCTCGATTTTTTTTTTTAATCTCTACAAAACTAAAAAATTTTATTAATGAATACGAATTATAAATAATAACTTAATATTAAAATATAAAAAATACAGCTAAAACTAAAAAAAAAAATTAGAAAAATATAAAAAATATAAAAAGAATAAAAACAACGCAGGCCGCATTAATTTTAGCTGCATTTTTTTTTTAAGACTCGAGCCACACCTGTAACACGGGCCAATCTTGAGCCACGGGCTCGAGTGACGCCCCAAAATGGGGCTAGGCCCCATCTAGCCACGAGCCAGCCCGACTCGAGCTTTTCCCGGGGCAAGCCACAAGCCGTTCGAGCCGATGAGCCATATTGACATCCCTACTATCATTACAATTTTGACATTTGGGCACACAATTGACATTTTTTGCACAAAAAATCCTCATCATTAAAGCATTGTAAACTGACTAATTTACTCTCCTCACGAAATAAACAAATAGATAAAAAATAAATAATATAAAAACATTGTAACTGAAGTTTCATGTTTTTTAAAAAGTACAAACGGCTCTCAAGTAAAATAATTTAAAACACTAACAAACTAAAAATACTAAAAATACCATCCCCACCAAAATAATTAAAAAGAGAATTAAAAGTATACAGAAAAAAAGTAAGAAAATATTTAAACATACAAAACACTAAAAAAAATTAGAAAAAAAAATCGAAATGGAGCTTTTTCCTCATCCAAGTTCTTTTTGCCTCATATATAGGAATTTATCTATTTTTAATTATTTTCTTACTTTTTTTTATACTTTAATTTCCTTTTTATTGATTTTGGTGGTGGCGGTGTAGGGTAGGGGAAGGGGAAGGGCGTAGGGGTATGTGAGTTAATTGAGAAGAAAAATATTTTTCTTTATTAGAATATTTTAAATTGTGTTATGCAACTCATTTGCATTTTTTTTTTTAAATTGAAATTCTAGAAGCAATTTTTATATTATCTATTTGTTTATTTAAAGAGAGTAACTTAGTTATGTTATAATGTTTTAATGAAGAAAATAAAAGGTAAGGACCTTTTGAGTAAAGAAATATCGATTTGAGTGTTTAAATGTCAAAATTGAAATAATAGAGATGATTTTCTCAATGAAGGCAAATGATAGGGACATTCTGTGCCACTTACCTATATTTTACGTAAGAATTTAACGGAACATGATGAAAAAGACTAACTCCACAAGAAATGTTTGAAATAAGGGTGTAAATGTCATGTTTGAAACAATATTGACTATTTCGCATTGAGTGCGAATGATAAGGATTTTTTTTTTTTTGCTAATTATCCTAAAATATAATAAAAGGATTTGGGCTTGTTCCATGGAATTTTAGATGGAATCATGTTCCTCGTCCCTATCATGTTTACTATTCGAGGCAATATAATGTGGGCAAGTCAATGATGGAAAATTTCATCATCCCTAATATTGCTCTTTCTCAGTTCCAAATTTAATTTTGGTCTAACAAACACTGACGTGGGTGAATAAAACTGTTAACGTTAGCTCTGAGAGGGAAAAAAAAAAAAAGTTAAGTTGTATTCTCTCTTTAAATATTTTGTATTTGTAAAGGTAAAATCCCACACCAATTAATTATAAACACATTAATAAAAAAAATAAGAGTTTGGATTACACATATCAACAGTATTGATCTCTAATATGAAATTTCAAATCTTATTAATACTTTGCTTTTTGATTTTCAATTATTTAAAAATAACCCACCAATATATTAGTTTTCTTTTCGATTTTCGATTATTAAATTATTTTGTTTAAGGTTATAAGAATTTGAAAGTTGTTGTACCAAGTTCATGTGCCACTAGCTACTTTGATATAGTTGATCTTACAAGAATGGAGAATCTTAAGAGATAAAATAAATTATTTTGTATAATTCAAAGTTCTTATTTTCTAATTCTCTGAAAGGCCCAAAGTTATTCAGTGGATAGTGCATACGGTTTAGGAGTTGGAACAAATTATTTATCTTTAACTTCATCAAAAAATAAAAATAAAAAAAATACCTTTTGTTAAAAAAATACCTTTTGACAATAGAAGATTGTGATATAAGAGAGAGATATATATCATTAAAATTAATAAGAAATACCTTTTGTTAATTACGCCAAAACTTAAGAGAAATAGTTTAATATGCTCAGTACGCTAAGTTTTAATTTGTTTTAAACAAAAATAATTATATAAAATACCTAGTAATTCAAAGTTCGGTAAGATGTAAGAGAGAGAGAGAGAGAGAGAGAGAGAGATTAGTATTTGAAAAATACAGAATTACTTTTAAAAAATCAAGTTTTCATGAACTAAAAATCTCAAATAGAAAAATGGGTTCTAAAAAATGACAATACAAAAAAAAAAAAAATTACTTTAAAAGTAACTTTCACTTATTTTTTTCATCTTAGGACACGTTTGATTTTTAAAATTTAAAAGTTAATCAAATATATGTTTATCCACATATTCCATAGAACTTAAAATAAGTGCACCTGTGCTTATCATCTACAAAAGTAATTTTTAACTTAAAATGTGTTTAAATACATAAATTAATTTACAGTATTTGAACGTTTCCAATCTTAATCAGATATGCCTATAATCCCAAATCTTGTGTAAACCTTATGGATTTCTACTAGGATTCGAGCATACATGCAGTAGCCCATATAGGAAATATATAGCAAATACAAATACAAAGTAGGCTCTGATATCATTGTTGGGAATTTATTTAATCATACATAGCGGAAAATCAATTCCCACAAAGGATCTGCATTGTGTTTAGATAGAAATTGTGATAAAAATTATATATTTGATGAATTCCACAAACTCCTTTACTTTTTTTAAACTCGAATGATCACGATTTGCAATCCAAATTGTCCAACATCCAATGGTAATCCACACAGAGAACAAGAATGACGACATAATTTTATTTTCTTGTGCTAGCAAGAATAATGAATTATTCAATACAGTTTTCAAACCCTAGCAGCCTATTAATATAACTTCAAGTGTGTTTGACTTGTCTCTTAAACTTAACTAGATCAAATATTTAATTAATCAAATTAATTAAATCTGGTCCATGAATTAATTAATCCAATTAATTAATTCGGACCTATTAATAAGTAACCCGATAAATTAATTATCCAATACTTGCTAATTAATTAATTGGTGAATCTTATTATTATAATTCTCTTTTGTGTGTGAGACCCATTAGGTTCCCAATCACGATACCTAACGACGTGAATTATTATTTTAATCTAATCAAAATCGATAAATTAAAATACCGCTTCTAATTTATCACCAAGTTACATTCGTCGTTCCAGATTGACATCTAGCAATGTGTCAGTGCAATATATGTGACGGGAAATGCCACGTGGTGTGACAAAATCAAACTTGTTAGTTTACCTTTAAACTATAATCATTTCGTTAATATGATCCGATCATTTACGAGATATGGTTATATGTCATCTCGTTTATCGATCATATCTTTTATTTTATTGTTAAGTCAATGTAAGCCAAAAACTCTTTTTCGACTTACGAGTTCACCTTGGCCACATATTTCATTATCAACTTAACTAGATAAAATGTAGATCATAATCTCTTACTATCTAAGAGTGACAAATCATCTATTGATCATTCACAACTTTCATATGATTCTTGACATACTCGAACGATGCTGTATTAGTGATCCTTAGCAGGGCAACATTCAATATTGCCAAAGTATGACTGTCCTCACATAAGATACTATGACGACCTCAAGTCAAATGACCAATTCCATTACCGAACGTTAGAGATTAACTATTGACACTCAGATAGTTATCTACGTGGAATCTCCGAGCGGGTCTCCAATGTTTTGTTCTATAACAAAATATTCATGTGTTCATTCAAGTGTCACTATACTTTAACTTGTGAGATTAGCTACTTACTTCACAAGTAAGAAATGTCATACGTGATAGTCTATCCGTAATAATGATATCCGTACCTCGTCATTACATACGACCACAGGCGATTTAAATCAAATATAATTTGTATCTCACAATCACAACTTCTTGTGATTAACAAATCATCAAGACTTGAATATATTGATTCTAATATTTAATTTAGTAGAATATTAATTTAATTAAATAATAGATATTGTCATAAATATGCATCAACCCTTATTATGTCCAAAGGGCATAACACTTACGCAAATAATCTTTTTTTTTAATCAATCTCTCTCCTCTTCTACATGGGTGATACTTCCGACCTTGCTCCAACAGTTCTCGCTATTTACGCTTTCATGTTTATATTATATTTAAGTGCAATATATAGACGTAGATGTAGAGCAAATCTGTCGAGACTCCAACAAGCAAGGAAAAACGATGGAGTACTCATCAATGTATTTAAAGAAGAAAACAATGCAGAAACAGTCGGATAGGACCATGACTGCGCTATCAATGTTTGAACATGTAGAATTGCTTGGCTATCTTCTAGTCTGCAACCATAGATTTCATGCTGATCTCATTTTTTTTTTTCCTTATTTTTTTAAAATGCCCTTTAGTGATCAAATATTCTGCATAACCAGAAGAATGTTAAAACATATTAAAATTTGGAGTTTATTCAAATGTTTAAATGTCAATTTTAGTTATAGTTCATGTAACATTTTTTTTTTTTTTTGAATATACAATTATTCCAAAATTAAATTTAGAACTTGTTACACGTTCCGCAGTCAAATAAATAGGAAAAGAGAAACAGGAAAAAAAAATGAAGCAAAATTCCCATAAGGCGTGTGGGGTGGTATCCCTACGGTCGAGGATTTAAACGCGTAGCTTCTAAATTCAATTAAATCCCTATGTTACAGCAAATTAAAATCCTTTACCGAGATCAAGTAGGCTTTATCTTTCGTCTCGTTTTTTCCTTTGAAAGTCAGACTACAATTATAGATTATAAACTATGGTCCCTTTATTTTCAAATACATTTTTCTCTCTCTCTTATTTTCAATCACTCATTTTTTAATAAAATAATATTACACAAAAAAATTTCTTTATTTTTTTACTACACATTTTCCATCAAAATATTATTTCAAAATGCATTTTGGAAAAAAAAAATGGGACTCAAACAGAATGTAACTCTTTTCTATATATAATAAAACCATCGTGGATAACAAAATATTGTGGATTCTATATATAATCACCCGGATTCTATATATAATAAAAACCATTGTGGATACCAACATATTGCCTTCTCTAATCAATCTCTCGCTCTAAACATGTCTGAAATTTTATACCCTTTTCTTGTATCTTTATTAATTCTTCTTTTATTTTTCATTTGTGGAAATATACTCCATCTTGTCGACAATGATGATGTCAAACCAACAGTAGTAAACCGTCCACCACCAGGTCGAGTGCGACCACCAGTAGAACGGCAAGTATTACACCACCAACCACCAACTACACGAACTTCAACGCAATCCCAGACGAAAGGTGAACGGAAAGAGGATGAAGTAGTCATCGATCTGTATAGCGAACAAACCGGTGGAGAACGTGAATGCTCAATTTGTCTGTCGGAATTTGAAGAACGTGAACAGTTTCGCCGTCTTCTTATGTGTAACCATAGATTTCATGTCGATTGTATCAAGATATGGTTGAAAATCAATCCAACTTGTCCAGTATGCCGCCATAGTAATGTTGGAGAACCATAATCACTAGTAAACGGAATTAGAAAGGTACCAAAATTCCATATTGTTTAGAAAAAAAAAAATTTCGTTTGGTCTTAGATATATTGTACAGAATTACATTGTGCATAATGGAATTGAATGCATTTTTTGCTGCATGAATACGACATTACGATTTTTTTTTTAATTTTTTTTTCAGGTGATTCAATTTAATCACTACTAATTTTTTTTCTTTCGTAAAAAATTAAGTGGAATTAAGAATTGCTATGAGACTTATTTTTTTCAAAAAAAATTCAGAGAATATTTCTTTTGAAACATATGCTCCATCTAAAGATTTGTATTTTGTTGTTTGTATTTTTATTTTTCGAGTATTTGTAAATAACCTTCCAATATAGGGCTTACACATAATAGAAAGATAAAGGAGAATGCAGAATTAGTTTCAATAGTTACATATTTAAAAAAAAAAAAAAAAAGAACAATAGCCATGGCATAACGTTGACTCGAGCTTTCTTTTTCCAATCTCACGAATCAATATTCTCTCTAGGGTTTTATGTGTAAAGAAAAAAAAATTATTTATGAACATACAGGAAAATGTGAAATATAATTTCAAAAGAAGTCAGTTTGACCCATTATGAGCATTTTCAGTCCCAGGAGTAATTTTTGTATTATTATTCAAATTCTAATCATATAGAAATTTTTAACCTAGAAAGGTTACAAGAATAAACAATATTAAACCAAATAAGTTAAGTTCTTATCTATTTATATTGTTCAAAACATGCTCGAAAGTTGTGATATTTTAATTGTCACTATATGGAGTGTTTAGTATGAGTTGGTATGTTATTACAACTGTTGAAATAATCAAAATTTGGTTTAATTCGTGGGTTTGACCAACTTTTGACCACTTGAAGTTGATATAAATTGAGAATAAAAATTGGTGGGAAATTGGAAAATGACAATCCCACATAGGAAAACTAGAAGAATAAAATCCAATTTATATTGCTCAAGTTTGAGACTTGGATTTAGATCCTAAGGGGTACTAATAATCTTTGAAGGGTAGAGAACCTACTTGCTAGTAGGTTGAGCCAAATTTCACACGCGCGCGCCGCCTTCGTCGACTAGTCGTCTCGGCACAGGTCGTGATCTTAGGCTTGGACCAAGTTGGTATATAATTTTTGGTAAAATAATATTTGAATTATATTATTTTATTATTATTTAAATAATATATTTATTTATAACATTTATTTTCCTCGAATTTTCAGTATGCGACGTGGCTTCTTGTAGAAACTGGCGATTGACAGTTGAACTGTCTGTCCAAAGGGGTTGTGTCTGTCTAAGACACAACATTTCGTCTTTTATGTCTTTTGACACAAATTTTCAACTTCTATATAAAGATTTTTATACTCCTATATTTTATTCATTCCAAAATCAATTCTGATTTTTCTTTCTTGCAAACTATATTCTTTCATCCCTGCATTATTGCATATTTTGCATTTCGGTCTCGAAAGTTAATTTCGTGCATTTTAGTCCTCCAATTTTAGAAAGATAAAAATCTTGAATAGGTTCGTCGGGTCTTGTAATTTGGAGTGCTACTATTATAAGTAGAGGTCGTTGTATCTTGGAAGACGAGTGCCGGAATATCGTCGTACCAATGCGGGGCATTATCGTCTTAAGAAGAAATAGTCGAACTCTTGCATCGACCATTATCGTTTTATTTACTTCATTTTTGCAAGTCAACATGCTGCCCACATTATTCTAGACTTCAAAATGGTAGATTCTAAGAAGTTAACCCTATTGAATCACACACTTTGTTGCAAGAGACAAAATTTTGTAGTCATAAATTTTCCACCAAAAAATATTTTGGCACATTGCTTCTATCATTTTTTGTGGTGACAATCTTTATTATTTGTCGCAGCTTTTAACATATTACGATACCTTTTGATGTTGCTTTAAATTTTTTGGTGCTCATTTTTCACTACAATCTTTGCAAAAATGCTAAAAACAATAGTCTTTGACTGTTGCAAAAACAAGCTTAGACAATGAGTAAAGAACGTTGCAAAGTAAAATAAATGGAATGCGAAGACGTTGCAAAAATCTAAGAACAGTGTGCATTTGAGGCCATAAGAGCTCACAACATATTGGTGAACATAGCGAAAGACCTACAACATCCTCTTTTAAACGTTGCAAAAAGCATTTTTTTCTCTTAAAATTTTTAGCAACAAATATTTATTGCCGCAAAAAGTAGATCTTATTGCATCAGAAATACAAAAAATAAAAAAAAATAAAAATAAAGAAATAAATTTGTTGCCACAAGTTTCCCATCAAAAATTATTTTGGTGTCTTGCTTCCATCATGTTTTTCGTGGCAATCTTTATTGTTTTTCGTGCATTTTGATATATACGACAACATTTTACCTCGCCTTATATTGTTTGATACTAATCTTTTCCACCAAATGTTTTGCGACAAATTTTAAAAAGGTGTTGCGCTAAAACACTTATTATGAGAACCTTTTTTATGTCGCAAAATATCTCGTTGCTAAATCACAATTTTGTTGTAGCGTTGGCTATCTTCCAGGCTACAGCCATATATTTCATGTTGATTGCTTAAAAATGTGGTTGGCAATCATGCCCACTTGTACACTTTTGTCTCAGCAATATTGTTGGTCATCTATGAATTGCTATCTAGATCTCTTTTTTTTTTTAAAGGCCCTTTAGTGAACAAATATTCTGCATAACAAGAATAATGTCAAGTTCGAATAGACATGAACGAGGCTAGAGATAGGGTTCAATATCTTAAAATTGGGAGTTTCTTCAAATATTTAGATGTCAATTTTATCTACAATTCTTGTAACTTTATTTTTGAATTTACAATCATTTCAAAAATTAAATTTAGAACTTATTACACGTTCCACAGTCTCCACTCGAACATGAATGTTGATGGGAATCTTGAGTCCCCAGTTTCTGCAACTAGCCTTATCAATATCTACTCCAAGAGTAACTCCATTGCCGACGCTTTATGGGTTTTTCATGCATCAAATTGTTAAAATCGACTTACGGATCCCACTCAATACGGGACTTAAAGTTGACCCATTTAACCATTTCCAACACAAACCGTATTCACAATATGTAACATAATTATTCCAACTTTTTACTGTTAATGACATGGCGAATGAGGCATTTGAGTTCTGTTGACGCATAAAAATGAAGCCCAATTAAATGGTTCAAAGATGGAAGCCCAGGTTGAAAATTCGAAGGATGGGCCCAAAAGGGACCATAAAAAGTCCTAAGATAGTACCCGAGACAGAATCATTAGCGGGGGCCCAATATCGCCCAAACAGATAAGTCGCCCAAGGTCGAGGCGAGCATTATCGCCCAAACGTGCAGAACGCCCAAAATCCAAGCAGGCGAGCGCATTTATTATTATTATTTAAAGTAACGGTTATTGAAATAGTTCATTTCACGACCCAAGAGCTTCAATCAGGGGCAGTTAAAAAGTCAAGAAAGATAGCAACGGTTAAGGACGGTTTTTTGGCAAGTCATCCATCATGGAAGAAGTGGGTGGTTACGGGATGATAAGCATCAGTTATTGATAAGTTATCTATCATGGAGAAAGTGGGTAGATACTCGACGATAAGCAATTTTTCAACAGCTTCTCGGATAACATTACAAGGAAAAAATTGTCAAAGAAGTATAAAATGAGAAAGAGAACATAAAATAAAGAAGATCAAATCCAACTCTCAAACAGAGAACTATTTAATTTCATTCACTATCTTTTTATTGCCAATTACTCTTTAAGTTCAGTGTGCTTGTACCCGTTGGAGGCATTTCGCTTCTTGTAAACTGTGATCTTCGAAAATAAAGCACCCATTGTTGGGACTTTGTCTCGAGAGGTTGTTGTTCCTTACACAATCGTCTGATCCTTCTTCTAATTGTTAGCGAGGCCCGACTCTCCACGCAAAACAATTTGGCACGCCCAGTGGGACAACTTTGGTGTTTGAAGATACAAAAAGTGAAGCAATTGCCTCAGAAAAACTCTGATAAGG
>CAIGRP010020564.1:0-13002 GCA_903798385.1 Fraxinus cuspidata | reverse complement strand
TTTTTGAATTAATTAAGGTTTAGGTTGGATATAATTGGTGATTCTTAGCAGTTGGATGACGTAATTGAAGTTTACCAAAATGTTGAAGGACTAAATCGCCTTTTAGAAATAGTCGGATGACCCAATTGAAGTTTTCGAGAAGATGAAGGACTACATTATGTTTAAACTATAGTCGGATGACTCCATTGAAGTTTTCCCGAACATTGAAGGACCAAATTATTTTTAAACTATAGTTGGATGACCCGATTGTATTATCCTATAAGTATAAGGTCTAAATTGCTTTAAAACTATAGTTGGATGAGCCAAATGAAGTTCCCTAAAGGTTCAAGGACAAAATACATTTAATCAATAACTGGATGACCCAATTGAGTTTTAATAAAGTTGAAGGATGAAATTACTTTAAACAATAGTTAGATGAACCAATTGAATATTCTTAAAGGCTGAAGGACTAAATTGCTTTTAAACAGTAGTTTGATGACCCAATTGAAGTTTCAAAAACGATAAAGGACTAAATTACCTTTACATAAGAGATGGATGACATAAATAAAGTTTTCTAACAGTTGAAGTACTTAATTTCTGCAGAAACATAGTTGCATGACCTAATTGAAATTTCCTAAAAGCTGAAGGACAAAATTGACTTTCAAGAATAGTTGGCTGACGAAAACAATGTTTCGTAATAGTCAAAGGACTAAATTGATATTGAAAAGTAGATGAACGACCAAATTGAAATTACTGAAAGGTTGAAGGACTCAATTGTTCCCAAACAATAGATAGATGACCAAATTGATGTCTCATAAACGTTGAAGGACTTATATGCTGCAGAACAATAGTTAGATTACCCAATTGAAGTTTTGGAAAGGTCGAAGGACTAAAGTGACTGTAATTAATAGCTGGATGACTAAAATGTAGTTTTCCAATAGAATAAGGACTAAATTAACTTATATTGATAGTACGATGACCAAACCGAAGTTTCCGAATAGCGTAAGGACTTAGCTGGCTTTAATTGATAGTTAGACGATCAAATAGTAGTTTCCCAATAGTTGAATGTTCAATTAATAGTCAAATGACGAAAATGCATTTTTCGAATAGCATAAGGACTAAACTGACTTCAATTGATAGTCAGATGACCAAATTGTAGTTACCTAATAGTTGAATGAGTAAATTGACTTCAATTCATAGTTAGATGAGCAAAATGCCGTATCCCTATAGTTGAATGACTAAATTACTATTAAACAAAGTTGGATGACCAGATTGATGTTACTTAAAAGCTGAAGAAAAGTGTTCCTAAAGAATAGCATGATGACAAAGTTGTTTCGTAAAATTTGAAGGACTTAGCTACTGCAGAAAAAGAGTTGGAGGACCCAATTGAAGTTTCCAAAACGGCAAAGGATTGAATTTGATTTCATTAATAGTCAGATGACCAAATTGAAGTTTTAAAATGTTTAAAGGACTAGATTTCTATTGATAGTAGTTGGATGAACAAATTGATGTTACCTTAAACTTGAAGGACTCAATTGTTAATAACTAATAGTTAGATGAAAAATTGATGTTTCGTAAAGGTTGAAGGACTTAGTTGCTGCTGAACAATTTTTGGGTAACCCAGTTGAAGTTTCCTAAAATCCGAAGGACTAATTTAACTTTAAACATAGTTGGATAACCAAAATGAAGTGTCCTAATAGTTAAAGGACTAAATTTATATTCAAAGTACTTGGATGATGAACTGGAAGTTTACTAAAGATCGAAGGACTAAATTGATGTATAATAATAGATGGATGACCCCAATGAAATTTTCTGAAAGCTAAAGGACTAAATTACTTTTGAACAGTAGATGGATGACCCAATTGATGTTTTCCAAAAGCGGAGGACAATATTGCTTTTAAACAATAGTTGGATGACCCAATTGAAGTCTCATGAACATTGAAGGACTACTATTTTGTAAGAATATAGTTGGATAACCTAATTGACGTTTATCTAAAGTTGAATGATTGAATTGGTTTTATGCAAATAGTTAAATGACCGAATTGAAGTTTGTTAAAACATGAAGGACTGAATTGGTTTAAACTATAACATATACCCTAAACCCTAGAATCCTAAGCTCTGAACCCTAAATTTCAGTTGGGTAATCGACTTGAGTTTCTTAAAACTTGAAGGACTAAATTGGTTTTAAACTATGCATGTAAAACCTAAGTCCGTAACCCTAAATTTCGATTTGGTCATCTAACTATTGTGTAAAACCACTTTAGTCCTCAACTTTAAAGAAACAATCTCATTCGTCCAATGTTAGGAAACTTCAATTCAGTCATCCAACGTTTAGGAAAATCCAATTGGGTCCTCCAATTATGCTTTAAATACAATTTCGTCATTTAACTTTAGAGAAACTTCAATTGGGTCATCCAAGTATACTTTGAAAGCAATCTCATCCTTCAAATCTTAATCTTGCCTTTAAAATTCACTCAACATCTGTTTCTTCAATTCTATACTAACTGGCGGATGGAGGGCAGGCAACGAAGAAAGGATCTGAGAAAGTTCCGTTCTATAAACTTTTTGCTTATTCAGATAGGGTTGATGTTTCTCTTATATTCGTCGGAATAATTTCTGCCATTGCCAATGGATTGACGCAGCCACTCATGACATAATTTCGGCCAGATAATCAATTCTTTCGGAGGGACGGATCCATCTCACGTAGTGCATGAAGTTTCAAAGGTGATTTTGTATTTTATTTTTCATACAATGACATCATGAGTCCCATTCTAACTACAATTACCACTTCACTTTGCAAGTGGTGCCATTAAATTCTGGTATTAAGCAATAAGTAATGCATGAATTCGGTGGTCTCCTTCCGAACTGGAATTTTTATGGCTTTTTCAGAATAGATGAACAAATTAATTCCACCGAGTGTTTCACTAGATGATGCACAAGTTTATGGAGATGAATAAGAAATAATTAATATGAAATGAATTTCAATGAACAAATTGTTCAAAACCAAAAGCCTTCTGACCCAAAAAAGTAGGAATTAGGTTATACGAAATTCAATTTATACATAATTTAAATTATTCCATTTTTTCCTCAATTCTGCTATATTTGGGTAAAGTTTGGCGATGAACACAAAGATATGGTGGTAATAAGCAATACATAAATTGAGCAAAAAGGAGATTAAGCAAATTTTAGGAAAATAATTATCATATATATTCATGGCAAATTAGTTCTACTGCTTTAGCATGCACAATAAGGCTAGTCTGGTTCAAAATCTGGAAAATAATTTTGACACCCTTGATCAAAGCAGAGTACGAAATTGCTTTCACTGTTGAGGAGTTTATAAGTATGTATTCTATATTGTCTTGGAATTTTTTTCAGGTCTCTCTCAAATATGTTTATATGGCTATTAGAGCTGGCATAGCCTCATTTCTATGTACGTACTTGTAGTCATTCAAAGTTTCTCCCCATAGAATTTTCGTAATTACATTCTTCAAGATTTTCCACAATTGACTTCAATGGAAACTGCTTGTTTGTGCCATCGCAGAGATGTCATGCTGGATGGTAAGCAGAGAAAGACGAGCAGATCGAATTAGAGGGTTGTACTTGAGAACGCTATTAAAACAAGATATCGAGTTCTTTGACACTCAAACAACCACGGGAAAGGTCATTGGAAGGATGTCTGGGGACACCATTCTCATTCAAGAAGCCATGGGCGAAAAATTGAGTTCTTAACCTTCGAGTGCAAACACTTATTTTGTTATAATTAATGTTGAGGAAGAAAAAGAACTAGGATATTGTCAAATGCTATCTACCAAACTACTTGAACCTTGTTAAGAAATGATTCTCTCAGGTTCGGAAATCCATTCAATTTATGTCAACGTTCATTGGAGGGTTTATAATTGCTTTATGTAAAGGATGGCTTCCATCCTGGTATAGTGTTCTTGCATTCCTGCACTTGCCATAGCCAGAGGATCCATGTCATTGCTCATGGCGAAGTTGTGGAGTCGATGGCAAGTTGCTTATGCAGATGCTGGAAATTGGTTGAACAAACAGTAGGAGCAATCAGAACGGTAATTAAAATGCTGCAATCACCACAGTATTAGTTTGCATTTGCACTCAAATTGCAACTGAATTCCTGAACTTTTTACGCTTCTTCTTAACAATTGTAGGTTGCATCCTTCACCGGAGAGAATAAAGCAACAGAAAAGTATGATAGCAAATTGCAAATAGCCTATGCATCCATTGTTCAGCAAGGGTTGGCCTCAGGCATAGAACTTGGCACAATTTTACTAATTGTCTTTAGTACTTATGGACTTGCCACATGGTATGGATCAAAACTGATCATAGAAAAAAGATACAGTGGTGGAGAGGTTATCAATATCATGATGGCTATAATGACTGGTGAAATGTAAGTAAAACATCAAATTTTTTTATTATACTCTCTAGTTTTGTTTAGCAGTGCATACCAAAATTGCATTTATTATTAATTTGAAAGTAACTCACTCCATATATTCTTGAATCAGATCACTTGGACAGACATCTCCATGTATAAATGCATTTGCAGCAGGTCAAGCTGCAGCATACAAGATCTTCGAGGCTATTGAACGGAAACGAAAATTGATGTGTATAATGATAAAGGAATTGTTTTGGAAAATAGAAGAGGTAAAGTTGAACTTAAGGATGTGTATTTCACATATCCAGCAAGGCCAGAAGTGCAGATATTTTCAGGCTTTTCATTACACATTGTTAGTGGCCTAACTGCAGTTCTAGTTGGGCAAAGTGGAAGTGGGAAGTCCACCGTTATTAGCATGTTGGAGAGATTTTATGATCCCGATGCTGGAGAAGTAATTATAGATGGAGTTAATTTGAAGATGTTGAAACTAAAATGGATCAGAGGAAAAATGGGACTTGTAAGTCTGGAACCGATCTTATTTGCAACAACTTTGAAGGAAAACATATTGTATGGCAAAGAAGATGCTTCTGATGAAGATAATAGAACAGCAATAGAACTTGCTAATGCTGCCAAATTCATTACAACCTCCCCCAGGTGACAGGTCTTTACTGTTTTCTTAATTGAACAGGGCATGCCGGCCCATTTTTTTCAACATTGGCTCTTGCATGTGACTTGAAAGGAAATAACATTATCCCGTTTACAGGGGATTGATGAACATGGAAATCAGCTATCCGGTGGTCAGAAGCAAAGGGTTGCAATTGCTAGAGCTATTCTTAAAAATCCAAAATCCTTCTTCTTGACGAGGCAACAGGTGCTCTGGATGCAGAGTCAGAATGCCTTGTGCATGATGCACTTGAGAATGTTATGACAAAACGAACAACAGTTTTGCACACCGTCTGACAACTATAAGAAATGCTGATCATATAGCAGTAGTGGAAGCTGGACAACTAGTAGAACAAGGTATAAGCATCACAATTTGTTAAATAGTATTTTAAGTTTTAGCATATAAAATTAATTTGAAAATAATTTTTCCCAAAATAATGCAAGGCACTCATGCTGACTTGGTAAGGAATCCTGACGGAGCATACTCCCAGCTTATTCAAATGCAAGAAGGTGCTAAACATGTTGATAACATTGAAGGGACTGACTTACAGAAAATGGATTCTACTCTAGAATTAAATGGCAACTTGAGCAAGTCTTTTGAGTATCAGAATTTCCATGAGGAGATCAACAAGCAGTGGATCACTCCCTCCTCACTTTGGTGCTCCCGATCTTATTGACTATCAAGAAGCTCAATCTGGAGATACCAGAGATGAAAGGGAAGTCAAGGTTTTGAAGGAACATAAGAAAGTTTCTGTAAGACTCCTTGCATACTTAAACAAACCCTAGTTGCCATACTTGCTGCTAGGATCATTGGCAGCTGGGGCACATTGTGTAGTCTTTCCAATATTTTGACTCTTACTTTCATCAGCTATTAAAATTTTCTTTGAAACTGCAAACAAGCTTAAGAAAGATTCCAGGTTTTGGGGACTCATGTTAGTCGTCCTTGGCCTATGTACCTTAGTGGTTGTACCAGTACAGAATTCCTTTTTTGGAATTGCTGGTGGTAAGTTGATACAAAGAATTCATTCTTTGTCATTCAAGAAGGTAGTGCACCAGGAGATTAGTTGGTTTGATAATCCTGGCAACTCAAGGTTTGTAAATTCTTCTTACTAGTAATCATCAAATTCTTTGATTGTATTCAATTGAAAGCGTTTGTTGGATGCAGTGGCGTTGTTGGTACAAGGTTATCTACTGATGCCTCGACTGTAAGGAGCCTTGTGGGCGATGCTTCAGCGCTAATTTTCCAAAACATAGCGATGGTGATAGCAGGCCTGGTGATAGCCTTCACGGCCAATTGGTTGCTAGCCATCATAATCCTTTTTGTTCTGCCGCTTGTTGGTTTGCTAGGATTCCTCCAGATTAGGTTCTACAAAGGGTTCAGTGCAGATGCCAAGGTATTTGTCAGTACCTGTACGTCATGATCATTCAAGTACTACTTATTTGTGTGTGTGTATATGTACCCACAGACATCTAAGTAAAGACGCAATATATGTAATGCAGGTGATGTATGAAGAAGCTAGTCAAGTGGCAAATGATGCCGTGAGCAGCATCAGAACTGTTGTGTCATTTAGTGATGAAGAGAAGGTGATGAAAATGTACGAGAAAAAATGCGAGGCTCCTGTGAAACAAGGAGTCGGATTGGACTCATTAGTGGAGCCGGTTCTTCTGCTCTCTTTTGCACAAATTCCTTCTGTTTCTACATTGGAGCTGTTCTGATTCAACATGGGAAAGCATCATTTGGGGATGTGTTCAAGGTAAATTAAGAATTTCTTGTTCTTATCATTCACTTGCTGAATTCATCTTCAATTAAACCACAATATTCTGCAGGTTTTCTTTGCCCTAACAATGTCAGCTCTCGTAGTTTCTCAAGCTAGTGCAATGGCTCCTGATGTGAACAAAGCAAAGGATTCTGTTGCTTCTATATTTGAGATCCTGGATAGTAAACTCAAGATTGATTCAATTAGTGAAGAAGGCACAACATTGTCTATCTAGTGTTAGAGGTGACATTGAGTTTCAACATGTAAGCCTCAAGTATCCAACACGGCCAGACATCCAAATCTCCAACGATTTGTGCCTAAGTATGCCTTTTGGGAAGGTATTATTCACTCAGCCAAATAGAGAAATATCTGCTCTCTCCTGTCTTGTTCTAGATTTTGTCATTTTTTCTTTTTTCTTTTTAAATTTAGATAATATATGTTTTTGCAGACAATGGCTCTAGTTGGAGAGAGTGGAAGTGGGAAGTCCACATTTATCAGTTTGATACAAAGATTCTACAATCCCGACTCTAGCCAAATATTCTTGAATGGATTGGAAATCCGAAAATTGAAGCTAAGTTGGCCGAGGCAACAAATGGGATTATTGAGTCAAAAACCTATTCTTTTCAATGAAACAATCAGGGAAAACATTGCGCATGGGAAAACAGGGGATGTAGCTGAAGAGGAGATAATTTCAGCAACAAGAGCTGCTAATGCACACAACTTCATATCAGGATTGCCTTAAGAAATACGATACTAACGTTGGAGAGAGAGGAATTCAATGGTATGGTGGACAAAAGCGAAGAGTTGCTATAGCAAGAGCAATTTTGAAAGATCCAAAGATACTTTTGCTCGACGAAGCAACAAGTGCGCTGGATGCTTAGTCGGAGCTTATAGTCCACGAAGCCTTAGATAGAGTTATGGTGAACAGAACTACTATCGCCTGACTACGATAATGGGGAGAGACACCATTGCTGTTGTGAAGAATGGAGTCATTGTTGAAAAGGGAAGTCACGACGTGCTTGTGAAAATGAAAGATTGGGTCTATGCATCATTGGTTGCTCTACATTCATCTGCATTCTGCACGACTTTGATAATCTCAATGGAGATTTTATTTATAGATCGAAAAAAAAGACTAAATTGCAAACAAACCATTGATTAATTACTGCTAGTTATATAAGTCACGTAATCCAGTATCATCTTGACAAGAAATTGTTGCCTAGACATACTTCCAATTCTTATCCTGGACTTAAAAAGATGAACCATAATTAAGAAAAAAAATAACGAAATAACAAGTATGTGTTTTTCAATACAAAGTAACATTGCAATTTCTGACATACAATTTCCTTCATTAATTACTTGTAAAAGTGGCTAATCAATAAAAGGGCCTTATTTGAGTAACAAGACTTAAATCATTCTTCTACTAGTTGACACACATTTATTCAATCAAAACAACTTGATTCTGGGTGCAGATAGCAGCTACCATACCTGCATACAAAAATGTTAGCAGACACCATATTTTCTCATTTCATGAACTCAGCATACATGAATCAAGAACCAGATTGTTCTTACTCTAAATTCTCATGGCGTCGAGGTATGATTTCCCATCAAGTTCCCGCGAAAATAATCCTTTCAAATAATCAACATAGCTGATTCTTTTGAATTTTGCTGGAGTTTCTGGAGTCACAAGGCTTGGTGCTGGACCTAAATCACCATCTATATTTGGGTTGAAAAATGTGGCAATGGAGAGCCTTTCTTTCTTCGAGTTGACAGTTGCTCGATGTTCAATGCTTCGGTAAACTCCATTCGTCACAATCTGTCAAAGCATATAATGATTAAGATCCAATGGAAAGGATATAAAGACTACAGATCTCAATTAATACAACATAATTTATAGGCTATAGATGCACAAACTGTTGAGAGAACAATTTATAAATGGAGTGACTTTAGGCCATTTGATCATGTACAAATACCTCCAAGATGTCTCCAATGTTGATAACAAAAGCATTAGGGAGTGGTGCAACAGGAATCCAAGCTCCATTTTTCTTGATCTGAAGACCTTCAATTTCATTGACTTGGAGGAGGATGGTGAGTCCAACTGCATCAGAGTGGGGGCAAAGGCCGGTAACGAGCTCCGGTTGTGGGCAGGGAGGATAGTAATTCATCCTCATTGCTTGCATCCCTTCTTCGAAAACCATGTTCATTTCCTCAGCTTTCATTTGTAAAGCTTTAGCCATTAGGTCTAGGATTTTCACGGCAAGGTTTTTCAATTCTGCGGCATATTCGTCTATTGCATCCCTGCAAAAATCAAGATTAAAGGAGCCAACTAACAACATTTTTAGTACAACTATCAGATGAGATTAGACAGTACAGTGTCTTCTTTAATACTGTCCAATCTACTACATACTGGCGATACGTTTCTACCTGAACTTAGCAGGAAGCTTGGGAATTAAGTGAGGCTTTCTCAAGTGGATTGGTAAGGTGGTTACGTGGAATAAGTCTGCCCAATCAAGCTTTTGCTCTTCTGATACAACGAAGGCCTGTCCATAACCCTCTATGTCCCCTGATTCTTGGCTAAACTTCTTCTTTTCCTCTATTGGGAGATTGAAAAATTCTTGAATTTCTAACTTCATTTTCTCCACCTTTGGAAAGCTAACCCCATGGTTGATCAACTGCAAGTAGCCAAGTATGATCATATAAAACAATATCCAACAGAAAATACTAATCAAGGACCTACATGATATTAAGAATTGTTGAATGACAATAGTGCTGTCAAACGTGTCAAGCCGCCGCACAAGAACGGACAGACAGGCCAGTTGCAGGGTCCAATCGTGCTAAATGTTAGAGTAGTTTCTGTGCATACCTGAAAGAAACCCCATTCTTGGCACGCAGTGTGCAGTTTTTGAAGCTCTGTATCCATTGAATCTTTCTCCATCAACTTTTCGATGTCAATCACAGGAATTTGATTTTCAGGTAAGGAGGAAATGAGATGATCTTGATTAGGACGCTGGTATCTTGGTGGAATAGCGGTCGATTTCTCCTTGGCCAATTCCTGCACAATAGGCACCAGTAAAGAACCACCTAGCTTTTTAAACCTTGGTTCCATCTGCAGCAATTTTGCCAATGCTCTCTCTCCCTCTCCAATCTTTGATCTTCTCTCCAAATTATATTACATTTGTTCACTTAAATAATGTGTCAAAACATATTCGGCATGTGGCAAGAATATCGTGCTAATTTGGTATTTTCAAAGGTCCCACCAAATTGTAAAAATGAAGAGGCGTGTTACGTGGACAATATTAGTTGACAATATTTTATTCAACATCATCATATTTCTCCATTCTGAAAAATTATTTTCTATATCACATGCTAAAATTTTGATAAAATATTGTTCTCAACCAATACTATACACTTAGGGTCCGTTTGATTGTAAGTGAGGAAAATGGATGGAAAGAAAATAAATTCCATATAAAATAATTGATTAGAACTTGTTTTCCAGAAAATTGTTAATTAAGTGTGTTTGATTGGTATAATTTTCCACCCGAAAAATTTTAAAATTTTGGATCTTTTCGCATTCGTTTGACTTTGTTTTACATGGAAATTGTCCATTAAAGTGTTAATTTTTTCCACAATTGGTTATAAAATTTGTTTCCATTGCCAAAAAGTCAAAAAAAAAAAAAAAAAAAACAAAAAAAAATATTTCCAATAAAATCATTTTTTTTGTCCATTAAAGTAATAAATTTTTCCACAAAAAAAAAAAAAAAAAAAAAAAAATTCCTAGAAAATCATTTTTTCATCAAAGTTTAGTGTTCGTTTGGCTTTGTTTTATATGAAAATTGTTCATTAAATGAATTTTTTTCTTTACAATTGGTTATAAAATTTGTTCCAATTGCCAAAAAAATAAAGTGAAAATCAGTTTTCCCACCATTTGGTGGGAAAACTAATTCTACAATTTCTATGAAAATGTGCACGTGTGGAGTAAAGTACGAAAAAAAATTTTATGACAAAAAATGATTATCGAACAAGCCAAAACATGAAAAATGGAAATGAAAAACCATGTTATCAAACATAGCCTTAGTTTTATTTGAAAATGAAAGCAGGTGGTCAGACCCCACCGCACAAAATGTCCAATTAAGCATCCCACCAAATTGTTAAGATAAAGTATGTGGTATAAGCATTGTTTTCAATTATGAAAAACTTTGACTTGTAAGATTTATTTATACAGTTTTCAATTAAACTATCTAGATAAGGTTTTTTATGGTTAGATATCTCATCAGTGATAGACATGTTTCTGATACAAAATAAAGGGAAATGGAGCCCACTACTTGACTTTGACTTGTGCACATTATCAATCCAAGAATGTATTTTTTGTTTGATGTGATGAGGAATATTATTTTATTGAAAAACGTATGGTTGAAAAATAAGAAAAAATTATTGGTGTGATGGAAAATATTATTTTATTGAAAAATGTGTGGTTGAAAATGAGTATAAAAATGAGAATGAAAAAATAATGTGACTCAGACTGGACCTAAATTACAAAATTATTAATCGTTCTTTTATTTTCTAAAAATTACTGTTTACTACTAGCATCTCGTAGAAATGCTCTCAAATTTTTTGAAATTAAAATCCACCCCAAATGGCTGAAAATTCGCCCACAAAAAAGAACAACCGCAAAATCACCTTAAAAAAATATTTCCTGTTCCATCGATATGTATCAAAGAAATGATCTTATTGGGAATAGACCACAAAAGAAATTCTTGGATACGGTATCAAAATTCAATGTAATAAATTAAGGGTGTGTTCGAGCCTTACTATTATTGAAAATATATTTTTTATAGGGATTTTTTTGAAAAATATTTGATTAAAAATAATATAGAATTTTGGATTTACATATAAATTATTTTATTGAAAAGTGATGCTCAAACAAGGGCTAAATTTAATATGTGAAATTTCAATTTATTATGGCATTGTGTGCAACACATATTGAGCCCATGATTGAAATGAATTAAATATTAAATTTCTTGTTTTATTCCAATTATATATAATTAAAATATTAGTTTTAACCTTAATTAATTAGTTTCTCAGGTCTTTGAAGAGAAATTTTTTATTTATGATTTATTTTCTTAAATTTATATTAAAATGCATGTTCTTTGAATAAAATGATTTTGTAGGTATTTTTTCCCCCACAATCTATTTTCAAACAATGAGCTCAAACAAGAACTTTATTTATGAAGCGTCAAAATCAATATTTCATTTCGTCACCAACCTGCAAGATTTAAATATTAGTCAATTTTTGTTGCTAATCTCTAAATCTGTGACTCTGGGTAATCTATTCGTTTCACTTGTACAAAAGCATTTTCAAGAAACCTTTCGAAAGTTGCATGCTCTTTATTTTAAAAAACAAAATCTTAGGTTACATTACTCTTCATCTTTTAATTTTTTTAGAATAGAGATGAGTTTGGTTCTCTATATTTCGAGAGCCAAATTCACTCTTTACTTGTATTTTATCATAATTGTAACTACAAGTTTGTATGTAATAGAACTACAAGTTTCTTCCACTCTTGCTCCTCGTTGCAAGAATCATGATGCATATACAATATAGTTTGACGATATTGGTTGATAACTCACACTTGACAACATAACATTCATCTATTTTGAAAATTGTTTTTAAATTAATGGGCCGAATTTTTACAACACCAACATTATCGATCATTATTGTCGGGTATGGTTGTATAAATAACATAATTATTGTTGCAATATCAAGGTTCAGAGGTTCTCGGAAATCAGGGGTAGAGCCAAAAATAGCATTATAGTACTAGCAGTATTTAATAAATTTAAAAATAAAAACAATGAAACGATACAACAATATTGACACATTCATGTCATTTGAGACCCATATTATTATAATCTCAAATGACTAGATCCGCGAGAAATCACTTCAACATCAATGTCAATTAGTTCATTTATCAAACAACTTTTATTATTGTATTATAACATAAATAACTTTACAATAAAAACTAAGGGTTTGTTCTACCATTTTCAAGTAGTTTTCTGTTTTCGATTTTTCAAAACAGAGAAAACGTGTTCTCTTTCCTATTTTCGAAAACGCGTTTTTGAAAACAAGTTAAAAATTTATAAAGAAAACATAAAACGACAAATTTGTCGTTTTGAGTGTTTTCAGTTATAATCAAGTCAAAATTTTCAAAACTTGTTTTTGGT
>CAIGRP010020557.1:0-11150 GCA_903798385.1 Fraxinus cuspidata | reverse complement strand
TTATGTGTGGACATCTCTCCATTAAGCTTTCTAAATGACCCATGTAGCAAGCTTTAAATCCATGACTCCCAAGTTAGATGACTTTAGAGCATCAGGTTTTAAACCCTTACAGGCTTGCTTACTCGAGTCATAAAGGTTACGAAGAAACGTTTTACAATAAGTTTGTTAAAGTTGTCCTCATAGGATCTTATAAAATAGCTTCACAACAGTTTGTTTTTCCTTGTATGCAATGATTAGTGCAATACCCCTTATAAAACATTCATTCTCGAAAATTTACCCCTAACTTGAGGTTTTCACCCAATTTTCATCATATTGGTTTCAGACAATCTATACAAACTTTAGCATACATGGAATTCACATTTATCTCTAAGTTTCTCTACAACAGTTCAACCACCTAAACATCCTAGATTTAGTTTAAGGATATAATAATGTTTAGTGGTTGTTTGAATTTAGCATCTAAATTCTCTATTTCAATCTATAAACATGGATCACCATATTCATGTACAATGCTACAATCAATTCGTGTACATAGGTATCTCACGTTTAGCATGAATAAGTAAAAAAAAAAAAAAATTAACTAAAACACACAACCCATTCATGATCCATAAACTAACACATATCCTCAATATACATCATTGCCGACAAGGTTATCTAACTTACACAAGCATGCAAAACCAAAAACAATATTTTTTTTAATTTTAATTTTAATTTATTAAATATCCACACAAAATAATAAAAAATAAATACTAATTAGATAATTTATAATACACCTCCAAAGTTAAATTGAACATTGTCCCCAATGTAAAATTAAAGAAAAGTGAGGAAGACTTCCCTGAATTATCTGCATTGCCTATGACGTTTTGGTGTTTATGATGGATTTGATGGATGTTTGTCATACTTCTCCAAACTTGAGATTTATTCCGTTTTCTCCTTATCAATGTTGGTTTGAGTATTTCGCGACGTCATGATCCTGAAAATCAAAGTTTAGATATTAAATATATGGAGCGGGAGTTACTTAGCTCAAACATATAATAACCAATTTAATTACTCAAGGACCTAGGGAAAGACATGATATGGATGATGATTCCTAAATAAACTGTAACATAAACTAAACTATCATATAACTCGAAAACAAAATAAATAAAAGGGAAGAAAGTTTGGGTTACCTCTCAAGAAGCGCTCATTTAACGTCATTAGCTTGACGTTGGCAATTCCCATCATAGAACTTGGAAAAAAGCTTTTGATGCCTTGCTCATTTTGCTTCTTTTGATTTTGCTATTCTCTTCGTTATTTTTCCAAACTTTGATATTGTCCTTTTCAATGTAATAGAATTTTTCCATTCGATCCTATTCAAACTCAACAACGTAGATTTCAACTTCCTCATTGGACTTAATCACAAAATTAATTTATATTCAATCAATGAATTTGGACAAATGCACATCGCTTTCATCTTCATTGATTTCTACTTCTTCATTCGGTTCCTTTGTGATCAAGTTGTCATTCACTTTAAGCTCCTCTGTGATCGTTGAAATTTCTTCAAATTGACTGATCGATCCGCATTCTAGATCCACCGGCAATGAGAAGTCTTTCTTTTCAACTCTTTCAAGTGGATTATATTTCCACCTTTTGAATTTATTCCAGTAACTTCAATCTCCATTACATATGTTACGCTCTTCCAACTTGACAAGTTTATTATAATACTTTGTAATTACCCTCTCATTCAATAGAGGACCATTTCCCACAAGTATGATGTCCTCATCCTAATCGACAGATACATAATCTCCCAAAGGCATGTAGTCTTCATCAAATTCGTCAGTTACTTGTTTTCGACATCTTAAATATTGTTTAAATATTGTATGAACCTTAGAAGGTTTACCGTATGGAGTCGGTGCATGTATGCAAACATTGCTCAGTATAATGAATCCCATAGCAAAGCTGACAAAAGATATCTTCTGAAAACACGTAGTTTTTATCCATGCCGAGATTACTTATTGCAATTTTTCTTGATGTAGTACATCACAACTGCAATTAATAGTTTCACTTTATCTAGGAGTTTGTCTTTTTTAAATTATCTTTTCTAATTTCCTTTTCTAGTTGTAATATGTTTTATTCTTAAATCTTGTTTAGATTAGGAATAGTTTTTTTTTTTCTTTTTTAGAATTTAGTTTCCTTATTTTGGTTCCTTTTATTAATAAGATTACGGATATAAGGGTATTGTATACTTTTCAAGACAATCAATCATATATCAATATGAAGTAAGATTATTCCAATATAATTTTGATTTTCAATTCTTATTATAAGAATTTCATAAACACTTCCGCACTAAAACTAGTATCAGAGCAAGGAAATTACCTTAATTCAATGGTCGACGAAGGTACCTGTGACAGTCGAATCACCGATGACGAACGAAGGCTCAACAAACTCGAACAATAAATCGAGAGGATCGATGAAACCCTTCACAACATCACACAGATGTTAACTGCGTTGAGTTTTGAAAGGAATCGTGAGCCCAAGGAGAAGCAAGCCGACAAGAATTTGCAGATCTTAACTGCTGTGAAAGTTGGTTGTTTCAACAAACATAAAATACGGCAACAAGTGGCTAGAAAGTTTTCTCAAGTCCCAGCTAAATTTCAATACATACAAGTTATCAAGGATTCTACGAAAGTCTATCGAGAATATATAAAAAGGTCCAATTTGAAACGCAACAAATTTTTTAAAACTCGATGCACCATCAACGACAAAATATGTAAAGTGATAATAAATCACAAGAGTAGTGAGAACTTGGTGTCCAAAGTATTGGTGAAAGCTTTAAATTTAAAGACTGAAAAATACTCAACTTGCTATGGGCAAGAAATTTAAAATATGGAGGTATGTAAAATTTCACTTTCTATAGGAAAGTATTACAAAGATAAGATTATATGTAACGTGGTAAAGATGGACGATTGTCATGTACTTTGGGGACAACCATAGTACTATGATGTAGATGCCACTTACATAGGTCGACATAATAGATATATGTTTAGTTGGTACGATAAAAAAATTGTCTTGGTGTCATGTGTTGAGCTATTAATGAATGACAAACAGAAAAAGTCTTATAAGGCAGATGATGAGGCTAAAAAAAAATATAATTCAAGAATTAAGATGTTACCAACCATGGTACTAAAACAGAAAAAGAAAAGCATGTGCAAGTTGAAAATTCGAGACTTGTTGATTCATTGTGTATGGAAACTACAATTGAAAACTTCAAGATCGAGCCACACTCTAAGGATGAACAAGTTTAAGATCACAAGTGTCCAGCATGAGAGGAAGAAATTAAGTTTTGCAATAACGAAGGAGTCAAAGGTGAATATTGTCAAATTGAGAATAAAAATTATGTTGACGTTTTATACAGCTTTAGTGTTAAAGAATTGCATAAAAATAAGGAAAACATGGACGATGAGGACTTGAGTCCGCGTACCAATTCTTTTGTGTTGAAGAAAGCATCACTAAACATTACAGCAAAAGGTGAGAAGTACGAAGAATTGAAAATAACACTAGTGGCCTCTATCGAAGCAAACTCAATGATGAGAAATCAAATCATGCTTCGTTTATAAAGGAATATCATTTGCAAATTATCCGTGAAGAAATTATAACAAGCATAATAGGAACAAAGTTGATTTTGAAGAATGCAATTGAAGAATATAATGTCGTTTATCGAGCACATTAAGAAATTGTCATCTTTAAAATGTCAGTATTTGCAAAAAAAATTTGAGTATTTTCCTTCCAATTGATTGATTTTTTCTTCAAGAAAACCCAAGGACGGGTTTTATTCAAGTGGAGGGGATTGATGTAGTACATCACAGCTACAATCAATAGTTTCACTTTATCTAGGAGTTTATCTTTTTTTAAATTATCTTTTCTAATTTCCTTTTCTAGTTGTAATAGGTTTTATTATTAAGGGTGTGTTTGACCCACATTATTTTGAAAGAATGTATTCTGAAATAGTAGATTGATGGAGATTGTATGGTTGAAAAAGAAAAAAAAGTTATTGATGTGATGGAAAATATTATTTTATTGAAGAATGTGTGGTTGAAAATAAGTAGAAGAATGAGAATGTGAATTTTAATGTGTACCAAACAGGGCTTAAATATTGTTTAGATTATGATTAGTTTATTTTCTTTTAGAATTAATTTCCTTATTTTTGTTCCTTTTATTAATAGGATTAGGGGAAATTTTGCCTATAAATATAGGGGTATTGTACACTTTTCAAGACAATCAATCATATATCAATACAAAGCAAGATTATTCCAATATAATTCTGATTTTCAATTTTATTATAAGAATTTCATAATCGCTTCCGCACCAGTTCTGCTCTCTTACCAATGTTAGAATCATGCATATAATATTTAATAGTACCTAAAAAAAATACCAAAGAGATCATGGTAGGTAGCCAAAATTATCAAAATCAAAGAAAATATAAATTAAAACAAAGGCTAGTTGGTAATAATATTAGTAAAAATCAAATATAACAATCCCGGCAACGGCGCAAAAAACTTGTCACGCGTTTTCTATAACGTGATTGATACCGCAAGTGTACAGTGTCATGTTTTGTAATATAATAATGGAGTTAGAGTGTCAAACCCACGGGGATTATAATTCAAATTTCTACTAAGCTATGATGCTCGGACTTGGGTACGGGTATCGGGTATGGGTACGTATCTAAATATCGGATCTTTTATTTCCTAAAATATAGGATACGGGGACACGGCTAAAAAGAGTCCAAATTTCGGACACGGGTACGTGGATACGTCTTTCAAACTTCAATTTTTTTATTAATCCAGAATGTCATTTTGAATAGACCAAAATTAATTATTCACATTGAAGGAAATTGATATTTAATCAGGGGTTAAGACAAATAAAATAGAATTTTAGGGTTTAGTTTTCAATAATGAGATTACTAAATGTTATATTAAATAGAAAATGAGGAACTTGATTTTAATTTGGATTTCGTGGAGCACTAAGTAGCACTATATGGAACACATTTTCATTTTATACAAACAAAATCGATATAGAGAGAGGAAGAAGGAAAAAAAAAAGAAGAAAATGGAAAGAAAAAAGAAAGAAAAAGAAAAGAAGAGAAAACCTAGTGTCGCCGTCTTTCTCCACTCTCTCGACGACGACGCTAGGTTCATAGAGAGCAAAAGTGGGAAAGAAGAAAATGGAAAGGAAAGGAAAATGAAGAAGGAAGAAGAAGAAAAAGCAAAAACGATGAAGTGTCTGGTTAAAATTTGGAGGATTCGACACATATCTCATACTCATACCCATGTCGTGTTGTGTTTGATACCAACAATTTCGAAGAGTTCGAGCATTAGAGCTACTAAATACTATAATTATATAGCCTATATTTTATCAAGATGAATGAATTTTATAATCAATGTTTTTAAACTAATATGGTGGCGAATTCAACAAATAAATGTAAGCTCGAAGAATAATCAAGTGAGAAAGCCTAGGGTTATGATTTCAAAGTTTACAAGCAAGAACACTTACTTAATTTTACTCCCTCTCTCGAGTGCTGAGTAAAAACTATTCATATATTTCAATTCCAATATCTCTATTCTAAATTCAAATATAGAATTTATCAAGTTCGTGGTTCTTAAATGGAACATGCTTCAAAGAAATTATACTTTCTCTCGAAACTTATAATTTCCTATGTTGTGTTATTATTATGCTCACGCCTAAAATCCCCTCTCGATTGCCGGAATTGACTAGCGTCAAATTATTTAATTAATGGCCAATTAATTGAAAACATTAAAATCATAAGACAAATAAACACATGCGGAAAATCTAATTGAAATAATTAAAATTAATCAATCCATATTCTCAAGTTTTTTACTACAATCAAACCCTAGATAATAAATTTAGTTCATGTAATAATCTATGAAAATACTAAAATTCTTATAAAAAGACATAGGGTCTTTGAATAGAAAAACTAGGCTGTAGATCTTCAATTTCTTCTCTTGCTTTTCTTTGTTTTGTTCTTGAATCTCTTGATGTTTTTCCTCCTTACCTTCTTGAAGAATTGTGTTGAATTCCCCATTGCCTCTTGAACCATTCTCTCCTCTAGAATTAGGTCTTAAATGTTGTATTTATAGTATCTTGGAAGGGTTGAAGTCATGTTGGGTCAAGAAAAGAGTCCAAAAAAATCAAAACCTTTTTTTTTTAGCCCAGCAGTGCCTTGGCGCCACAATCGTGGCGCTGTGGCGCCCAATTGCTATTGAATTTCAGCAACAGTGGTGCTGCGACGCCCAGTTTCGGATGGAAATTCAGCACTGCACGTCATTCAATATTTTTATTATAATTTTTCTCCCGATATCCGATTGAAGCAATTCAAGATGCGTTAGAAAGATAACTCAAAGGGCTACAACTTTACTTCAGATATCATTTTCGAATTCGAATGTTTGCTATATCAAAAATGAGTTTCAATATGAGACTCAAAATCCAGAAAATATTCTTTTGGTTGGAAATTAATGTGTGATCATACTTTGCATATATTTCATCCATTTGACTTCTTTCTTCATCCAATTGACTCCTGACACTCTTGAATCTTCATTGCGAGGTCCAACACAACTTTTGAGTATTTGTACTTTAGTTCCTAAACTTTGGATCTCTTACAATTTAGCTCTCTTCTCCAATTTTGCCAACTTTTGCTTATTTTTTTTCAATTTAATCAACCTACGTCAAATACACATTAAACGCTCTAAAACTTGTAAAAATTAGTTAAATATCAAATTTAGATAACGTCTAAAGTATGAGTGAAATATTCTTATTAGTATATTTGCTCAAGCTTGGCTGGCCAACAGCAAACATGTTTATGCTCTTGCTCAGAGCTCGTGGTGTGAAATGTATGCTCACTTTGTTCAATATTTGCTCTGACCAACTCAAGTTGTGTTCGAAATCAAGTCGAAGGTCAACTTTCCAAGCAGCTTCTTTTGTACAAGTTTCTGATAGTGTATACAAATAACATTATAATCTTGTTACGCCTACCCACAAAGGAATGAAGTGACAACTGTAACCAAGAAAGAATGACCATACATGTGAAATATGAATACGATTTTTCATTCTGTTTAATAGTGGTTTTGGAAAGATTAATGAGGACCATAGCTGATTTATGTTCTTAGTTTTTTATGCTTTCCATTTTTACCAGTTAAATTACCTTCCCATTTTGAATTCAACATTTTTGTGGTGGGATTAGGGGTAAAAATATTTCACACGTCTTTTGCAATTATATGTTCTATTAATAATTCAATGTTGATGTCAGTGAGGATGGTAAGCCAGGGTATTTGACAACAGAGGCTCTTAACAAGAACTAGAATTGTAGGAGAAGGCGAAGAAGATAATGGGGAGAGAACAGAGTGAAGGAAGAAGAGGGAAGAGAGAGGATAGTTTTTATTTAATAATCAAAGTCTGTGTTACAATGTAAGTCCTACTCTTACCTACAGTTGAACTTCTAGGAAAAGCAAAACTACTAAGCCTCCGTTTTGCTAACTTATAAGTGATTTATAAATCATTTATAAATGGTCAAACTTCATTTTCAACTCCATCATTCATTTCTATCTATTTATAAATTAAACCATTTATAAATTCTTCCCAAACGGAGGCTGAACTAAAAAGGTAAATGAAAGAAAATCACTAAACATAATTTAATAATTTTCTTCATAAAATAAGTGTCCAATCTTGCTAAGTCTTCAAGGGATATCTAATTGGATCTCCATCAGTATTACTCTTTATGAATTGATAATTGTGATCCTTTTTCAATCTGATCACTACTACACTTCAGATGATATGCAGTTTTTTGCATGACTGTTGTTTGTCTTTCTTTCGCAGTTTGGAGAATGCTATGTTTAGTTTTTTCTGTTTGGGATGGGCTGTCCTTTTCTCGTTTACTCTTTAAGACCATTCGAGGATTTGAATTTTGTTTGGGTAGTCTGGTTGTCCTAAGTGCCATTGGTCTTTGGTGATATATTCCAGTATAGGTCAATATGTTGAAGAAAACATAAGATGGAATGTCGACCACAATCTATTGGAAGTATGTGCTGAGTAAATTTAATACCATCTATTGATGATAACCTTTTTTTCTTTTCTTCTTTAAAAGGGGATCAAAGTATTTCACCCCTCCCCCATCTATTGATGGTAACCTTGTATTCCTTTCTCTGAAATACGAGGCATTACTCCCTCACTTGCTCTTACCCACACACAGTTATTATCTGTCTACCCATGCATGTGCTGACGTGTGTACACATTGTGTCCTGCCTATCTGAATCATCCGTATTTCTTTGGCAGGCTTATCTTCAGAAGTTCTAGCTCTGCGGTGAAATGGACTCAAAGAAATAAGTACTTTCACGTGCTTTCCAAGGGAGTGGAGCGAGATGGATGGAGATTTGTTCTTCTTGCCCGTTTCTCACCTGTACCATCCTACGTCATTAACTATGCATTGGCTGCAACAGAGGTTTCATTTCTTGTGGATTTTTTGCTTCCAACAGCGATTGGCTGCCTACCCATGATCTTGCAGAATACTTCTATTGGAAGCCTTGCAAGTACTGCTGTCGCTTCAGTGTCTGGCTCGCATACATCCCAGATCTGGTCATATGTCTTTCCTCTTCTTGGGTTCTTATCGAGCATTCTTATCTCTTTGAGAATCAAAAAATATTCCGCTGGTATCACTGTTTCTGAAACCTCTACTTCTGAGGACATACATGGCATTTCTAATGATGTGGATTCAACTCAAAAGTTGTCCTACAGAAAAAAAGAAAAAGGTAAGGTCGACGTAACGTCACAAAAAAACTAACTGTAGTCTGTGAATGTGGTAATTGGAATTCTCAAGTACTCTATCTTGTGATATGAGAAGCAATGGTAAATTTTGCTTAAGACTTTGGTTGTATTCAGTTGATCTTTTTCAACTTGTTATTTTCTCTCTTGCTTCGAAGATTTCTTACATTTTATAAAATGACATACAATCATCTCTCGTCTCAACACCTTTATAACATAATTCAAGTAACTATATGACGCAATATTTGTTACTTTTGGCTAGCATTGAATTTTTGATGTAAACTATTTTGACATGTAAACAACCTTTTAGTCGTCCAAATTTTACAATTACCGAATATGTGACCACAAATATTCAACAACTATATTCAAATATGTTTTTAGAGATGGCAACAAGATGGTTGGGGCTAGGCGGTCAAGGATTTTTTCATCATCTGTCCCGTTAACTGGCTCGATTATTTTAAAATAATTGTAGCAGTGGTTTCAAACATTTTAATTAAGTTCTTGTTTGGACTCCATTAAAATGGATTTTGGGAAAAAAAAAATATTTTAGAATAGTGAGTTTTTTGGATAATGCATTGTTAAAAAGTACGAAAAATAATTTTGGTTTATGTGCAATATAATTTTATTAGAGAATGATGTTGAAAATATAAAAGAAAAATGCATTTCCTAGAAAATGGAGTCCAAACAAGAGCTTATTATGACTTATCCTAGAATTTTATCTGTTGCAGTCATGGTCCAAAACTTTTCATTCCCGGATGAAAACCTTCTGTCATATACAAATGAAAGGTTTGGGAACGATGCTGCTACAGATAAAAGGTAGAGTAAAAGCTGCTATAAAGTAAAACTTTTGGGATTGTGGCTATGATTATCCCTTATATTTTATTTTTATTTATTTATTTATTTTTTACATTTTTTAAGATAATTTAGGAATTGGGCTAGTAAGCTTGGATAAACAAAAGTTAGGCTAAAGTATTTTTAAACAAATTTGAAAATTTTTATAAATAAATAGATAATCGACCCTCATCCCACCCCCGAGCAACAAACTCTTGACCTGAAATTGCCTCGTCGCCATCGTGAAGTGCAAATTTTTTGGATTAAATTATCACTCCTAATGTTTCTATAAATATACAACAGCTACAATAGTAAATGAAGTTTCTTACGTTGAGTTAAGCTAATTTTTTAATGATGTTGAAATTTCGAAGTTTGTACCATTTTAGAAAGTTTAAGAGTATGATAGATCTTGAAACGTTGAATAGCTACGAGTCTACTTTTATATAAAAAAATGGATTCTTATACTTTGAGTTAAAAGAATTTTCGTAATGAGGCGCAAAACTGTTCCAACTTTCAGTTTTAAAGAAACTTTTTTGTAGTTAAATGAATAAAATGCTTTAACTAAAATAATACCAGGTCAAGAATCTTATATCATTGGAAAAACCTACAAGTCTATTTTTAAATGAAAAAAAAATGATTATTCTAATTTTTGTAAACCCGCACAAAGCTGCTGAAATCTTGAAATTCGTAGTATTTTAAATATAATAATATTATGATGGACAATGTTTTGAAAAATATGATTGTGCCCAATGTTCAATTCCCAGCTTCATTGTTAAATACACCCATACAAGATGCAAGAGTCTATTTCGACGATGTACCTATTAAACTCTTCAAAACTATAACCCTCAACAACTCTCAAAAACGATACATTGATCCCATTGCCCCGATACTAGGTTTTCAGATTGCCTTATATATGGTACATGCAGTAACAATGGTGTGACTCGAGGAAAACTTCGATGATACCGTTTGTTATAGCGTTCCCCCGTTAGTTACATAGGTAAAGTTTTTGACGTTTGCAACTACTTTTATCAGATTTGTAAACAACCAATGCATCACTAGATCATTCTCTCTATCATTTATATCGAATGCAATATGGTAAATTTGAATGTTGGCATCTTGAAATGTAGTAATAATCAACTTGCCTTCGTATCTAGCTTTTAATGATGTATCATAAGCTAGAATTAGAGATCGCATTGAATTATGAAATTACTGAACCATAAGCCATAAAGAAATACTTAAAGCGGTTGTCATTATCACTCTCAATAATATATGTTGAATCATGATTAGTTTTCTCCATATTATGGCAATAATTGGCCAATTTAATTCAACAATGACATATTCAATCTTAACTCTTACAAAATAATGTAGTTCAATCTCGTGATATCTTCTACACCTCTCTTTGTTGAGTTCTTCATAAATTTGATTGTTAAAATCACATGAAGAAAAAAGATGGATAGTTCACAACAATAGAACGGTAAAAATGAGACACGGTAAAATAAGAGATTTGGGTAAAA
>CAIGRP010020535.1:0-18341 GCA_903798385.1 Fraxinus cuspidata | reverse complement strand
GTCAATAAAAACAATTTGTTGTGGACTAGAGCTTCTCAAAACTTGAGAGTAGCTTAGATGATCCTTGTGTATGTGAATGTACTTATGTTAAGCATTGGAGTTTTGGAGAAATTGATTTGCGTGATGGGTGCTTTGATCTATGAAGGAATTTTTTATTGTACTAAAAAGATAATATAATTCCTTTTCTTTCTATTTTTATTTATTAATTCTTTTAGTAATGTCCATCTAAATGACGAGCATAAATTACATTTTAGTTGACGAGTGGTGTGAAGGTTTTTTTTTTTTTTTTTCAATTAGTTAAGTTTGGTTCACATTTCAATTATTTTTCTAATTTCATGAATTTAATTGTATGAAATTTCTATTTTAGATTTATCTATTTCCGTGAATAATTTTAATTGTACATACACATAAATTTGAGGTGTCCTAAGAAGGTGACAGCCCGACAGTATTGCTGTCTCATCATATCCATGCAAATATGCATTATTATTTTTAGTTATATTTATGAATTTGTGGAGCAATCTTTGGCTAACATCTATATGCTAGATGTGCTTCCACCACTGTGACTTATCTTTGGCTTGACGATTATTATTATTTTTTTTTTTTTTAGTAGTAGTAGTAGTAGTAGTAGTAGTAGTAGTAGTAGTAGTAGTAGTAGTAGTAGTAGTTTTATTTTTTCATTTAAAAACATTAATTATCTTAACTACTTTCAAAAATACTTAAAAATTATTGCACATATCGTTCATGTGATACACAAGACGTGCAACGCACGTGCTTACTACTAGTAGAAGTTTAAGTGGGCTTAGTCAGTCATTTAAACTTAATTCGATCCAATGTTTGATTAATCTAATTAATTAAATTTGTTCTATAAATTAATTAATATAACTAATTAAATTTGTTCCATAAATAAATTAATTAACTTAAGCCCATTAATAAGCAACATAATTAATTAATTTTACTAATATACAACACTTGTTAATTAATTAATTAGTAATATCATTTTTTAGTTCTCCTTAGTGTGTGTGATCCATTAGGTTTCCGATCACAATGTCTAATGGTGTGAATTATTATTTTGATCTAATTAAAATTGAAAAATTAAAATACCCTTTTAATTTATCATTAATTCACATTCGTTGTCCTAGATTGATATCATGTGATGGACTATGTCACGTGGCATAAAAAAAATCAAATTTGTTTGTTTACCGTGAAACTATAATTCTTCGTCATTATGATTTGATTAATTACAAGATATAAAAATGTGTCAATCTCAATTATCGATCTTATCTTTCATCCCACTCTTAATTTAATATAAGTCGAAAAATTTCTTCAACTTATGAACACACATTGGCCAAGAATTTTATTATCAACTTCACTGAATGAAATGTAGATCATAATATTGTAATACCGCGAACTTCACTTCACATTTGGCCAATATGATTCATGTTCGATTATTGAGGTTTTAAGACCTTAGTATGATGTTAGCACTTTACTCCTTCACCTAGGTGATGAATTTTACGTTGTGCTATGGTAGAGAAAAAAGATTAATCTGGGTGTTTGAGATTAACTTTACTCCATTCGATTGATCAAGGTAACCTTAAACCCTAGATAGATGATTGATACATTTGGGACATGAGGCATGAAATAACATGATCACAAAGCGATAAGATAAGGTTTATATGATGTTATAAACATTGAAGTGCAAATCGTGGAAATCGGTCGAGAATTGGCTGTCAATTGGGTGGGTAATGAGTAAACGGTTAAGGAATTAGCACTATTAAATATTTTTGGATCTTAGGGAAATTAAAATGGATTGTAAACACATTAAAATAATCCAAGGATACTTGATTTTTACCTACAAGGATAGGTACAAAATCAGATTTTAACCCCAAGAGACCACCTCATGCTTAGTACACTTCATGCCTATTGATTTGTCCTTGTAATGGTCAATTCCTTCACCCTTAAGCATTAGTTAAGCCTACCACTTCTTTAAGACTTCAAATATGTGTCATATTATCCCCTAAGTTTCATACAAATCCTCCAATGAGTGGTACAAAATCAGAATTTAACTAAAATGAAACACTTCCTACTTAGCATGTGATGACTTGTCACTTCAACATTCAGTTCCTTCAACTCTAAGGCCTCCATCACATTTTCTAAAGCCTAATCACTTTATATAGGATAAATACATATCTTTTAAGTCATGTATGGCTCCATATAGGATAAGGGAAAAGTCAAGTTTGGCTGCATCAAGCCATATCTTGCTTGGACACCTCATGTTTGGGGATACTTGTCCTTTAATCACCAAGTTCTTCACCCTTAAGTATCACTCACGACCCCAATCCTCAAGACTCCTTATATAAATTCTAAATAATACATTTAACCCTTCGAAATTATCCCCAAGTGACCCCAAGTGAAAGATAGGGCAAGGAAAGCAAAGGGAAGTGGAAACAAGAAGCTGGGAATTGAAGTTCTAGATAGGTGAGTTTAGCTCACGGTTTTGAAAGTTGTTTTCATTGTTTTTGAAAGTGTTACAATTTGTTGAACCTCTGAACTTAAATAAAGTCATGTTGGGGATGTTATTATGGCAAAAAGAAAGAAAATTGTTGGAGATATATTGAGTGAAACAACTAAGGACAGAAACTGCATGGTTGCTGGATTCTAGTGATACAACTTTCAATCTTATGTCATACCTTGAAAGGAATGTATATGTATCACATTTCAATGTTCTCATATAAGGGCTATAGGTATAGAAATAATCTTTAATAGGTTAGAAACTGATTGGTGGCATAGTAAGTAATGGAAACCTAAGACCCTCACCGTAAACTGCCTGATTCATTGTGCTATAAAAAGGACTCAACTTGAGGTTGAAAACCTGTACTTGTGGTAAATTTATGACATGGTTATATTCACATATATGTTATATAAATGTGTTAAAATTTTGTGAAGGATTGAACGTGATTAAGGGTGCAAAAGATGGATGAAAAGGGACATAGCAGCGACTAAAACTCAAAAATAGCTTCCGTCTAATTTAGTAGTTTGCATAGTTTCAACATTTACATGTGTACTAATCATCCCTTAGGCCTAGAAAATAGATTTTAGGCGGTGATAGGTGGTTAACAATAATTGGATGACATTGACGTTCATAATTGGACTCGAGAAATAGTGATATTTGTGGGACTAGTTTGCAATGCAATCGATAACTTGAAGTAATAATGTCATCTAAACTATTTTGGCATGAATGGACGTAGTACGAGATTGTGTTTGTGTGTGTGTTAAGGTTATCAAATTGAGGATTGTTTTTAATATTAAATAGTGATACAGGTGGTTTTCCAACTTCAAGTGAAAAAAGAAATTAATCTACACTCCGTAGGAACATGCACACTATTAGGTATTTAATGTAATTGGCAAATCTGTGAATAAAAGGAACTTAAATCGATATGTTGTAAAAAGTCAAAGAATAATATGCAAATAGTAGAAAGTTGAGTTATATTAGGTTTAGGGTTCAAGAATGAAAAAGAAGGAAAAACGGTGCCTCAATTTCGCTAGACTGTAGCCAAGATTTGGCTCGAGTGTCAAAAACAGTGAACACTGTCACTAGTCTACTGCCTTGACTTCGCTCGAGCGACAAACTGTCGTTCGACTGTCACTCAGCCCTTGATTCGAGCAATTAAGCAAAAAAAAAAAAAACTTAAATAGTTTGGTTCATCTTATACTTTTGTTCGAAGCCTATTTGATTCGAGCAATTAAGCCTGCGGGGTTTCTCATAACCTAGTGTCTATGGTCAACTAACTTGGGTTAACCAACCTAAAGCTTGTTACATGGGACAATTTAGACTCTTAATGGACAAGAGTTTGCATATAAGATGCAATATTTGAGAAAAGCGATATAAAAAATTATATGCTCAAATTCATAGGGAGAAAAGAAAAATATGTATATAATTGAGCTCGTTTTCAGGTCCTAAAAATCTATAGGTTTGACTTTTATTAGTAAGGAAAATACTTATTTAACAGTGATGTTCCCGTGTTCTTTCACACAAATTTAAGGTCTGGAATCATGATCACGAGAAAATAGTGGCACTTTACACGCATGAGTCACTTATACAATTTACACCATTTTAAAACTTAATTGGGTACGTGAGAAATTTTTTTATTGATAATGCGTTACTTGTGAACACATGCATTTTTGAGTTCATCGGTATGTCATAGACTTAATTTTAAAAAAAATGTTATTTTGCTTAATTTTCAGAAATTCATTGCTATTTTTGTCAATATGATTTTTGCTTGCTTTTCACTGGGAGACGCTCGAGCGATAAGAGCAGAAGCTTCCTCATTCGACCCTCGCTCAAGCGGCAGTCCGCATTTTTGAATTACGTTCATTTTCCCTTTTTTTCAAAATTTTCTCATTTCCCTCTTATTCTTCTTCTTCAATCTTCATACTCATATAAAATTGGTGCTTTCAAACTTGAATTGGACACTTTGCATTCATTATTTGGTTGATTATCCCTCATATCATCCGCTTTGCACATTATTTCAAGGTAAAAATTCGAAAACCCCTAGTTTTTCAATTTTTTTCGATTTTTGGGGGGATTTATGTGTTCTCGGTTCAATTTCATCATTTGCACTTCGTTTTGGACGACTCTGAAGTGGTTACACCTTGCATTGCATCATTTGGGTGATTACATTTCATTTTTTTATTTGGTTTGAGCTCACATAGAGCAATTTGGTTCGATTATTTGGGTGTATAATTGATTCAGGATTAATGGTTGATGGAGATTGGGTTAGATGTTTTGGTAGTTTGTGTTTGAAGTTGTTGAGTTGAGTATTGGAGTTGTGAAGATATTGCATGATTTTCATCCATTTTGGGTATAGGTTTTTATTTTGTTTGAGTTTGTGGTGTGTTGATTGAGGAGTTTGGGTTGATATTGTGTTAAGTTCGGAGTGTTGGTGTCGTGTACATTGAGGTTGGAGTTGATATCTCAAGGTGACGTCACGTTACTGCGACATGTCATCACGGCACACGCCATGTCTTCACGTCACCTACGTCTAGGTGTCACGATATCTCTTTTTACATTATTTCACAAGTGCGTTGCATATGCATTTTTGCCTCATTTTGCGTGCTTTCATGCATTCATGCATCTCATGCATATCTTTTTCTTGTCTATCATTTCGAGGTCTTGATGTATTAATTTTCCTCATTTCAAATGCTGCCTAAGAGAGCTCGTACTGACACTTCAACTCTTGGTACCTCTACTTCTTACAGTAGGTCCATGTTTGTCTCTGCGATTGCCCAAGATACTTTTGGGTTGCAGTTTCCTTTACATCCTATTTTATTTGAGCGCGATGTCATTTTATCTGACTTATCACCCGACCTCGCTGCTATTTTCACTTCTCGGGGTTGGGAGCCTTTACTGGTTGAGTTAACGCCTCCTCCTAGTCTTCTCGTGCAGGAGTTCTATGCTACCATTCATGATGTTAGGGTTTTTTTTCGGGGTAGGACAGTTAGGATTACCCCCGATATCTTATCGAGTCTATTGCATATACCTAGGATCGTTCATCCTTTATCCCTTACCTTTCTGTTGATACTCTTCTAGCGGACTCTCTTGTCCATTCTACGGTGTTTAATACACCGTTAGAGGATGGTCCAGGTGTAATGCGCACTGGATAGCTTCCTACTCATCGCCGGATTCTGTTATGCATTGTGTGCACAAATCTGTAGCCCATGTCGCATACCTCTTCATTGCCTATGGAGAGGGCTCGCTTTTTATATGCCTTGCTGCATGACGATTTTATTGATTTTCCCACATTTATTTGCCATTAAATTCTTCGAGCATTAGAGTTACGGAAACGAGGGTGGGGCTTCCATATGCTTGTTTGACTTATCGGTTAGTGACAGCCTTAGTAGTTAGTTTTCCAGAGCGGGTTCATCGGAGGTTTTCTCGGCCAATTGGCCTTATTACTATTTCTCATAGTCGGTCTCATGCTTTTGTTGAGCTAGTTGCTCCGACTGTGCCAGTTGATCCTATTGCTGACCTTATTTCTGTTGATCCATCCGATTTTCCTCCTCCACCCTCATATATTCCATCTTTTTCTACTTTTGCTCCTCCTCCCATTGAGCATGTCCCTCCCCCTGCTGATATCCCTTCTGTTCCCGTCGATCTGTCTGTTGCACTTACGGGACAGATGACTGTGCTGATCGAGTAACAGGCTCGGATGATGGCAGAGCTTACATAATTGCGAGCTACATTTGATCGGCACACTACTGAGTCTACTACGCTTTAAGGTGCTGTTTGATATCTTTAGCATGGGCTTCGATGGATTCGTCGCCACTAGGATGATGGTACAGCATCGAAAAAGGGCACGGATACTGATGATGTAGCTTAGTTGCTGGTTTACCCCTTGTCATTTTGTGACAAAAAAGGGAAGTAGATATAGATATATTTTTGGATGTATGATGTATCTAGATTTTGATGGAGTAGATATGATGTATATTTTTGGATATATATGATTATTTTGGCTAGACATTGTGATCTACAATTTTTTGATGAAATGATAAATTCAGTATCGCTAATTAAGTTTTGATGTTTTAGTAGTATCAATATTTCGTTTTGGTATGTTGGGTTGCATTAGTACTATGTCTTAATTTAGCATATGATATGAAACTAAACAGATGTGTATTGCTAATTAAGTTTTGATGTTGTAGTAGTATTAATGTTTCATTATTTGGTATGTTGGGTTGCATTGCCATTCCCACTATTATTCTCGTTCTTCTTGCAAATCTGTCGATGCTTCGCACAGATTCATCTGCAACATCAATAGTAATGCCAGAGCCTAAGAACCCAGTCAGGTCCCGATCCTCCGCTACAAAGCCTAGCAAAAGGTACTAAGTAAACACTATGTCTTTGACTAACGTCTTTGCCTCTGCGTTGCTTGGGGTCCCAAGACCACCGCTGCGTACTTGCTCAAAATAGGATGGAGAGCTTGAAAAATCGAAGAAATTAGTGTAGTAACAGAGCTAGAAATCGGAGATTCATTGCTTGCAGATTGTGAGCAAAATGAATTTGAGTCAGAGGGTAAAATGAAATGGAGGGAGATCGTGAGAGGACTTTGTTGGAGGAAGTGTGAATGATAACAAGGTTTTGATTATTTTGGGCTTAAGCCCATGTATAAAGATTGCAAAAAGTGAAACTTTCCGCAATAGTCAATGAATGTTGCAAAAAGATATATTAATATTTACTGAATGTTGTTATAAAACCATATTTTAACAATGTTCAATAAACATTACAAAAAAAAATAAAATTTTTCACAACATTCAAGAAAAGTTACAAATGTAACATTAAAAACATACAATTAAAAAATGTTGTCAAAACTCAATTACATTAATCAATCGCAACATTTACTTATTAAAATGTTGTGATAGACCCATTCAACAACGCTCAATTTGCGAATGTTACCTTTTAAGTGTTGCAAAAGGTCATTTTTATTGTAATGATTGGCCGAATAAAAGGACGCAATTATACCATAATTAAACTTAGAAAGAAAATCTAAAGTTTCTGGATATATACTCCGAACACATAGACGTGTATATTTATGCGAAAATGAAATAAGAAAAGTAAAGACGTAGCAAGTAATTCACGAATCTCACCATAATGAATTTTGTAAAGACTTGTATAAATAGATAAATTATCTTATGATGAATGTAATCACAAGTCTACGTCTTATTATCCTAGCAATACATGAAATTTGATATGCGGATAATAAATGTGGTTATAGACAACTCGTGTTGTGACTATTAGTACTATCATTGAAAAATTTAATATACTTGAAACATATAATTTAAATAATATTATTGTAAGGAGAGTAAATACGCGTTGCATGATTTTTTTAGTGGCCAAGTTTTTATCATGTTAGGTTTTTCCTATCAAAGTTTTTAATAAGATAACTTTTATAGAGTTCAAAAGAATAATATGCTCTTTTTTATTGACTAGGATTATTCACGCATGGTTTTTTCGAGTAAGGTTACAGCGATGCATATTTTTTGTCTAACAAATATCTATAACCTATAAAACATTTATTTACCCTCCAAATAATACTCTTATCAGTTACAAATTTTGTACGACACTTTGAAGAGAATAATAGTAAGATTTTTTTTATCGAACCATCATATTATTACAATCATTAAACATTAATAATTGTCATGTATTAAGATGAAATTACTAGAAGGCTATAACAAGGTGACATGAAGCATATTTCACGAGAGTTGTGATATCGAAGACGTTGGCTTACGAGACATGGATGACTCAGTACAAGGATTTTCATTAATTGGAATCGGGATGAGTAAATGTACTCTTTTTTCTTTACTTGAGTTTTGTTTCATTTAGCTTTTTGACAAGGTCTTGACAAGACATCATTTTATTATTTTAGTTTTTTTTTATAATTAATTATACCTAGGGGGTGTCAATGAGTTGAACCAAGCCGCAAGTCGAAACTTTTTGCTCGGGCTCAGCTCGAGTAAAAATACTTCGAGCTTTTTTTGCCCGAGTCAAGCAAAAGCTCACCTAAAAAATTTAGGCTCGAGCCGAGCCGGTTAGATTTAAAAAAAAATCGTGATAAATCTAAATTTTTTTAAAGAATTTACAATTTGTACAAATTATACGTATTATAATTAATAATTAAATGTTGACATATAAAAAAATTATAGCTAAAATGAAAAGCAAAATAGGGCCTGGCCGGGCCTGGCCGACTCATGCCAACGCCCCAAAATAGGGCTCGCCCCGAGCATCGACTTGGCCCCACCGAGCCACGAGCCAACCCGGCTTAGGCTTTTTCCGGGCCAAGCTCGAGCCGAATAGTCATTTTGTCATCCCTAATTATACTCATTTTTTTTCTTCATTTGGTATTTTTATCTCATTGGCTTTTTTAATGAAACAATTATTGTGCAAATAATCAACAAAAGATATGTTTAAAATTATGAAATAATTATTGAACCATTTAGACTTATTAGGATACTTGCATAAGTTTCATTTACTATTAAAACGTGTATTCTATTCATATTGTAATTATCATTTGAACTCTATAAAAATATGAGTTCATCATTATAATAAAATTACACAAAACTTAAATTCTCAGATTTTATTCTTTTCTTATTCTATTACTCTTTAAGTTTATAACAATGTCCTCTAATTATCTCTAAAATGATGATGTGATGATGATGATGAGTTGTGACTATCCGGAGAGTAGACGCGATAGGAAGTCCTGTGCTTCAGCCTAAACCAGCCCAATCCCAATTATTTTTCATCCACTTGACTTGGTTTTTCAAAATTTTAAAGAATATTAACATGAGAAATTACACCAACGCATGTTTTTCAAATTTCCATTCAATAATCAAATGATAAAATTATTCATTAAAAAATTAGGTTTACCCACCCCTACCCCCACCCCACCCCATTCCACACCACAACCCTACCTAGCCCTAACTTATTTTCCACCCCAAAAATTGTCCCGAAAACGGCTACTTCCATAACCCACACCCCATTCCACACCGCCACCTCCCTCTCCGGCACCACCATTGAATATCAGTGTTGGAACTACAGTCAATCACCGCTACCTCCAAACGTAGATCTATCTATTTACACATAGATCCAAATTCCGGCCACCGCTATTGAAAACCAGTGGGAGGAGCAGGCGACAACAGTTCTTTGGTGGTGACCGCAAATTTCCCATCTCAAATTTTATGTGATTTCTTTGGAATTTTGCAGAATGTGATCAGGAAATTGATATAATTTTATGGAAATCGAAGAGCGAATGAACCAACACCATTGGTGACAGCAGTTCTTTGGGGGTCAAAGTGGTGGAACCAGAACCATTTTGCAAAAAAATTTCAAAAAGCAACATAACAATATTGTTGTTTGCACTTTGTATGTGTTGCATAATTATCCCTCACCCACAAGAACTCATTATCTACTTAATAACTTTAACTAAAACTGGCTTAAAAAAAAAAAAAAAACAATCGATTTGTTAGTTTGGTTCTAACTATGTCTAATTATCTATGAGAATAAGCAATTTAAAATAAGAAACAAAATCACACAATTTAATAAATTCACGAAAGGCATTATAATCTTGAATTCACTGCTGTTAACATAATTAAGTCTTCAATATTTTCTTTCGAGATAAATTAAATCCAATATTTTCTTACAATCCAAGTATATCTCTATGAAGGATCTGAATAGATAAAAATGCAATACGAAACTAGAAGATCCAAGATTGCACTAACTAGAGAAATATAAATGTATCTCTTATAGTACCTAGTGTTGTTTAATATTTGAGATAGAAGCATGTAGTACCGTATCAACAAGAATACTAAAAACAATACTACAACTGACTAAATAATAGGTGGCAATTAATCCAATAATAACGATTAAACAATCACAAAAATTAAACTAAAAACCAACAACTTATTATATCTTAAAGAGTCAATAAGGATTCATCGACGATCCTAGCAATAACAAGTTTAGTATATCATGTTTTGATCATAAAAATACAAGATGAAAGATGAATACATAGCTACCGTATTAGAAGAATGTTGGGTACAACTCTTAGTCTTAAGTCTTCTCAATGATTGTATATAACCCCTCAATCCTCTTTAAATTCATAGAAATCTTGAAGAGTTCCTGTACTTTTGCTCAGAATTGTACTCTAATGATAGGCGATGTTGTATTGGTGTTACGAGGTCTATCATATATAACATGATGATTTTCTATTTATATAGGTCTTCGAAAGTTTTAAAATCATTCTTAGAATAAGTTTTCAACTTGAACAAGGAATGTGGATACTAAGTACGTTTATTCACCAAGGCCGAATTTTGAAAATCTGAAAGTTGCCTGCACAATTCGCCCACCTAGCACCCTAACTCCCTAAGTCTTCATGTTTCAACATTTTTCAATTTAGTTCCTCAACTTTTAAGTTTGACCATTTAGGTCTTCTAACTTTTGATCACATCCAAATTGGTCTATACACTTTTAGCATCTTGTCTTAAATTATAAAATAAGTAAGCCTCCCCAAACCATACGTCGAGCCCATGCGAAGGGTTTGGTTAAGATATACCTTTCGAGTCTTTAAATAGGTCCTCAAACTTGGTTGTCAATCATTCAATTCCATCCTTTTTGCTCTGATTGAGCTCCAAATCTCTTTATTTTCCTTAAATCAACTCCAAATTGGGGTTCTTATCTAAATGAAATGAAATATACACTAATATGAGTATAAATCCACTCAAATAATCAATATTTAATAAATTTAAGAGCTTAGATAAGCGATTAAAATACACACCCCAAAACTATCTACTCTATTAATCTAACACAAGTAAACATAAAAAGAAGTCTCATTTCGTTGGATAGCTTGCCATATTTGCCGAGGTTCAAAAATAATCAATCAATTCAAGCTTCCAAACAATACTACCAAAATATTTCAATCGGTGAATTTGCATAACCAAATCTAATTATCACCTTGACCCAATATAAATTGCATAAAAAGGATAAACTTTGGAGTTAATTCCATCATGACCCTCGATGGTCAATTGTTTTCCTCCCTCACTCCTGAGATGCAATCAAACATCAATTTTTTCTCTTCAAGTGTTACTTAGATTGTTCAGACATCCCAACAAATTTAATGTGGGTTACAGTGGCACAGATACTGAAGAAAGTGAATCTCAAACTTTCCGGCAATCAAAACCAAGAAGAAATAGAAAAAGGAACAATAATGGAAATAGAAGAAATACTGATGCCCCCAAAATCTATGAATTTGGTTCAAGCATGCTCTTTTGTTATCCACTTGCTGATATAGGATATTATCACTACTTGACCCAAAATCTATAGCTCATTACAATAGTGCATTCCAATTTATATCTCACACAATCAAACTCGAGAATTGTTGGAATTTGGTTTAGAGAAAAAAATAAAATTAAGTATGGAAGTGACTTTGTATCAATTTCGACCAAATATTCGGACTTGATCCAATAGTCAAATCATGAATATAAATAGGTCAACTTGTTCTACTCATCGAGCAGATCGTCGTAGTGTATTTGGAATCTCAAAACTAATTCCGGATGAATGAGATATTGCAGTCTAAAATTGGATAAAAAAGATGATATACGGGCTGGAACAATGGCTAACTCCATCGCTCGCCTAAGAGCGACAGGCTAGCGAGAGAAGCTCTGATGAAAATGTGTCACTATCGCTCGAATGAGAGGTCACGACAAGCTAGCGACAGCAAATGCTGCGACCTTTAGCAAAGGTTGTTGAGTTTAGGGTGCGACATTTCACTCACAACCTTTCATCTTCTATATAAAGGATCCTTTGGACGTCCATTATACATCTCATATCATTTGCATTGAGCATTACATCAAAAACTCTTGCAAAATGCTCTCAAAAATTCATTCTAAAACCGTTTTTCGTGTAGAGAGAAAATTTCATTATAAATTCGTTTTTGCTTGTGGTTTGAAGTACTTCTACCACAAGTTGTATCTGTTGTATCTTGGGAGACAAATGTCGTAGTCTGTTAGCACCATTGCGAAGCAATATTGTCTTAAGGAGAAATTATTTTCACTTGCCTTGAATTTCATTTTTCCTTTTGTTTTCTTCTTCTTACTTTCTTTCTTTAAAATTTAATTATGCTCCTGCGAATTAAACTTGAATATTTCCTTGTCTTGAACAACCATTTACATATACTACCGCCTCGACAATCTTAAAACAATATACATCCATTTTTTGTTGTTACATCATTTCTTCATCTTTGAAATAAGCATTTTGTGTGCTATTACTTTGTTTCTATATTTTTGTACATTGAACTTCTGTATATAACAGAAATGAATCATGTTGAAACTATTTCAAGTTAAACAACAAATGGTACAAACCATGTGGTTTTACCTTTGGTCATACCTATATCAAACTCTCATATCCTACATGGAGAAAAATCGAAAAATCTTTAAAAGAAATGGTTCTTGCTGTACAAAAAGGAGAAAATAATCGTAAGTCGATTATTGCATTAGAGGGATGGAAGCATTTGGATTTTCTTTGCAAAAATTAGATTCTAAATAGATTGGACAATACACTTTATGGAGTGTATAGTTCAACGGACTCGACCAAGGATCTACAGGATTCATTGAAAAAGAAGTACAAGATCGAGGATGTCGAAACAAAGAAGTTCATTGTTGGCATGTTTTTAGACTACAAAATGCTAGACTCCAAAACCGTGATAAGTTAAGCACAAGAATTTTAAGTTCTAACTACATAACATACACGCTGAAAGGATGGAATTGAGTGAGTCCTTCCAAGTTGCAAACATCATTGAGAAACTCTCTCCTATGCAGAGAAATTTTAAGAATTATCTCAAGAAGATGAATTGGGAGGAACTGATATTTTGTTTGAGGATCGAGAAAGATGATAGAAATACTGAAAGGAAATCTATTGCTCAACTTGGAGCAAATTTTGTTGAACCTGAATCAAAGGTTGTCAACAAGAAATGTAAGATCTTCGGTGTTGTACCAAAGAGAGACAACTCCAAGAATTGTGCAAAAGCTGGACATTGCTCTAATGAATGTTGAAAGCCTAAGAATAATGCACAAACAAATGTGGTTGAAAGAGACACCCTTTCTAGAAGGATACATGAGATGAATCTTTCAGCGGTTGTTTCTGAATGTAACAACGTTGGAAACTCAAGAGAATGGTGCATTGATACTGGTGCTACCCATCACATTTGTACAAGCGAGACTATGTTCTCTAACTACAAAGAGTTAAAATGATAACAACTTTTTATGAGAAATTCTGCAAGTTCTAAAGTTGAAGAATGAAGGAACATTTCTTTGAAGATGACATCCGGTAAAGAACTCGTCATCAACAATGTCCTACATATACCTAACTTTCACAAGAATATTGTATCCGGGTCTCTACTTAGCAAAAATGACTTTAAAGTTTTATTCGTATCCAATAAATTTGTACTAACTAAGAATGAGATGTATGTTGGTAAAGGATAATTAGTGATGGAATGTCCAAAATGAACATTCTTGCAGTTGTACCAAAACAAAGTCAATTAGGACACGTCAATTATAAATCTATGTGCAAACTTATGAATCTAATTTTAATTTCATCGCTCAAGATTGATTCTAATCGTAAGTGTAAAATATGTGTTGAAACAAAATTGGCCAAAACACATTTTCACTCAATTCAAAGGAGCACGACACTTTTAGAGTTAATATATAGGGATATAAGTGACTTGAAATTTGTTCAAATTAAAGGTAGTAAGAAATACTTTATAACTTTCATTGATAATTATAGAAAGTATTTTTATGTCTTTCTACTACGAAGTAAAGACGAAACCTTAGATTTATTTAAATATTATACGACAGAAGTTGAAAATTAACTTGGTAAACAAATAAAAAGTATTCGTAGTGATAGATGTGGTGAATATGGGGCACCATTTGAAGAATTTTGTTCCGAACATGGAACCATTCATCAAACAATGACATTTTACTCACCATAATCAAATGGAGTTGCTAAACGTAAAAATCGAACTCTTAAAGAGATGATGAATTCAATATTGATAAGTTCGGGTCTACCTCAGAACTTGTTGGAGAGCTATTCTTTCGGCAAATAACATTCTTAACAAGATACTCCTTAAGAAAATGGAAGAAACTCTATATGAACTATGGAAATGTCATCCTCCTTCTTACCAATACTTGAAAGTGTGGGGGGTGTTTGGTTAAGGTTGAAATACATAAACCTAAACAAGTAAAAATTGGTCCTAAGACAATTGATTATATATTTATTGGGTACGCTACTAATAGTAATGCATATCGTTTCCTTGTACATAAATCTGAAATTCAAGATGTACATAAAGAAACAATAATTGAATTAATAAATGCATCATTTTTGAAGACATTTTTCCATATAAGAACAAGGAAAATGTAAGTTCAAATAAAAGAATTTATGATACCATAAATGACACTTCAAATGAGGAAGAACCAAGACGTAATAAAAGGGCTAGAATATCTACTTCGTTTGGCCTAAATTTTCTAACCTATATAGTAGAAAATGAACCAAAGTCTTACGATGAAGTAATGTCTACACTAGAAGCACAACATTGGAAAGAAGATATCAATAGTGAGATTGATTTTATAATGCAAAAACCATACTTGGGAGTTAGTTGATTTATCTCATGGGAACTAGCCTTTAGAGTGCAAATGAATTTTTAAAAGGAAACTAAAACCGGATCGGTCCATTGAAAAATATAAGGCTAGATTAGCTGCAAAGGGATATAGACAAAAAGAATGACTTGACTTCTTTGATACCTACTCAACCATAACTAGAATCACATCGATAAGGTTGTTAGTTGGTATAGATGTGATTCTAGTTATGGGTGAGTAGGTATCAAAGAAGTTAAGTCATTGTTGTATGGATTGAAACAAGCCCCTAAACAATGGCATCAAAAGTTTAACAAAACAATGTTGTCTAGTGGGTTTAAGATAAAAGAGTGTGACAAGTGTGTATGCATTAAACATACACTAAAGGCCTACGTGATTGTATGTCTATATGTAGAAGACATGTTGATAATGGCCAATAGTCACAAAATAATGATAAACACCAAGAGAATGTTAACAAAACTTTTGATATGAAAGACTTGGGTGTGGTTGATGTAATGTTAGGGATTAAGATCTTTAGAACATCACAAGAAGGTATAATTTTTCCTATCTCACTACATTGAGAGTACACTTAAAAGGTATAATGTACCTGGGGAAAGTAATGCGAAAACCCCTATTGAGACAAGTTTACACATAGTAAAAAATACGTGTGAATATGTGTCACAACTAAAGTATTCACAGGTTATAAGCATTCTTATGTATATTACAAAATGCACTCGATCGGACATAGCATTTGCTGTGAATAAACTTAGTAGATTCACAAGTAATCCAAGCCATGATCATTGGAAGACTTTAACAAGGGTTCTTAAGTACTTGAAGTATACTTTAACATATGGATTACACTTCAAAAAATAAGGCTATTGTGATATCAAATATAAAGGATTCTAAGTCTACTAGTGATTATGCATTTACCATTGGTGGAGCTGCTATATCATGAAAATCAACAAAGCAAACGTGTATAACTCGATCAACTATGTAATTAGAGTTTATTACTTTGGACAAAGTTGGAGAAGAAGCAGAATAGCTTCGTAACTTCTTGGAAGAGATTCCATGTTGGCCTAAGCCAGTACTTGCAATTAGTATACATTGTGATAGTCAGTCGACTATTAAAAGAGCTCAAAGCAGCATATATAATTGTAAGTTTAGACAAATACGTCGTAAATGGAATACCATTAAGCAACTGATCTCTAATGGTATCAAATCCATAGATTATGTGAAATCAAAAGAGTATCGTGGAACCACTTACTAAAGGTTTACCAAGAAATCAAGTGTGTTGCATATTGAAAGGAACAGGATTAAAGCCTACTACGTAAGTATCTTTATAATGATAACCCTACCTTGTTGATTGGAGATCTCAAGATATTGGTTCAAGGGACAACTAAGTTATGAAGATTCAATGAAGCACTTGGAAAAATATTTCCTAAGTCATTCCTATGATAATTTAAAGTGCTTTCTATATAATGTTAAGGTTAAGATATCGTTTTAATGATTCATATATCTTGATTAAGTCAATTGGAGTAGGGAAGAAAACTCTTCATAGTATGCCACCTATGTAAGTGTGAAGTGAGGCCACCTCAATAAAAATTGTTCAAAGACTGAAATTTTCTAAACACTTATGAAACTCAAGAATGGTCCAAGGCCAAAATGAACTAAATCATGACTACCATGAACGATTTAGGAAAGACATTTGTGTGAGTATTATTGTCATGGTTTATACCAATGGCTGAATGGTTTAAGACCTCATGTTTATCAATTAGCCAAGTAAATCCGATGGTATTTCACTAAGAAAGGTTCAAGGTCGGAAGTTACCATACCTGATGCAGTATTTGTTTGCTCTCTCTCTACACTGCATCATTTTTCTGCATAGCATGACCATATTCGAATTTTCATTCATGTGAGGGGATTGTTGGAATTTGGTTTAGAGAACAAAATAAAATTATGAAAAGTGAATTTAGTATTATTTCGACCAAATATTCAAACTTGATTCGATAGTCAAATTATAAATATAAATATACTAACTTGATCTACTCGTCGAGGAGATTGTCATGGTATATTTTGAATCTCAAAATCAATTTTGGATGAATGAGAAATTGCGGTCTACAATTGGATAGAAAAGATGATATATGGGCTCGAAAAATGACTAACTCGATCGCTTGTCTATCGCTCGAGCTCGCTCGAGCGACGATCTAGTAACAGGATAAAAAGAGAAGCTCTGATTAAAATGTATCACTGTCACTCGAGCGAGAGGTCGGTGACAGGCTAACGACAGAAAATACTGCGACCTTTAGCAAAGGTTGCTGAGTTTGGGGCGCGGCATTTTACTCACAACATTTCTTCTTCTATATAAAGGACCCTTTGGACGTTCATATCATTTGTATTGAGCATTACATCAAAAACTCTTGCAAAATACTCTCCAAAAGTCATTCTAAAACTGTTTTTCATGTAGAGAGAAAATTTCATTCTATGTTCGTTGTTGCTTGTGGTTTGAAGTGCTTCTACCACAAGTGGTATCCGTTGTATCTTGAAAGACAAGTGTCGTAGTCAGTTAGCATCATTGCTTAATAATATTGTTTTGAGGAGAAAGTGTTTTCACTTGCCTCGAATTTTTTTTTTTCCTTTTATTTTCTTATTCTTACTTTCTTTCTTTAGAGTTTAGTTATACTCCTACAAATTAAATTTGAATATATTCTCGTCTTGAACGACCATTTACATATATTATCGCCCCGATAGGAATTCAACCCCAATCTCAAGCCCTTTAGGCCTATGCATACTTCAACCACTCTCATGCATTATCCAACCAGTCCATATGAATGTTCCAACATCAACTCAACACGAGACGTCTAGCTTAGATACTAGCTAATGTACAATATTTCCACCACTTTGCACAAACGTTATAGCATATGGAAATAATACAAATTGTCATATATCACTGATAATCAAATCAAAAAATCTATCACGTGCCCACTCCCAGGGGCAGATCCACCACGTGGCCAGCCCCCGCGACCGTCCGTGCTGGATTCGCCGGGAGCTTCACCAAACAGTCGCTGCCTCGCCATCCGCCGGGAAGATAAAATGAAGAAGAATAGGTTGCTTGTGATTTTTTCTCCTTATTATTTGGGCCTTTATTCTAAAAAATAAGGCCCAATGTAATGAAGAAT
>CAIGRP010020523.1:0-15118 GCA_903798385.1 Fraxinus cuspidata | reverse complement strand
AGTCACACACAAAATAGAATCAGAATGAGATTTACCAATTAATTAATTTACAAGTGTTGGATAATTAATTAATTGGGTTGCTTATTAATAAGCTCAAATTAATTAATCGAATTAATTAATTTATGGACCAGATTTAATTAATTTGATTAATTAAATATTGGACCGGTTAAGTTTAATAGACGGATTAAGCCCGTTTGGACTTATATTAATAGAGGGCTAGAGTTTGAAAATTGTATGGAATAATTCATTATTCTTGCTAGCACAAGAAAAGAAAACCCTAGCCGTCATTCTTGTTCTCTGTGTGGATCACCATTGGAGGCTGGACAATTGGACAACTTGGATTGCAGATCGTGATAATTGGAGTTCAAGAAAAANCGTTTGGACTTATATTAATAGAGGGCTAGAGTTTGAAAATTGTATGGAATAATTCATTATTCTTGTTAGCACAATAAAAGAAAACCCTAACCGTCATTCTTGTTCTCTGTGTGGATCACTATTGGAGGCTGGACAATTGGACAGTTTGGATTGCAGATTGTGATCATTGGAGTTCAAGAAAAAACAAAGGAGTTTGTGGAATTCATCAAAGGTATTAATTCTATCGCAGTTTCTATAAACACAATGTAGATCCTTGGTGGGAATTGAATATTGTTTTAATTTCCGTTGTGCCTGATTGATTCAGTTCCCAACCGTTTGTACACTATTGAGACCATTTTCGATAAAAAGATATCTTTTGAATTGTTTCAGATACACCAGAAATTTTGATCTGTCGTTCTTCGTCTTGTTTCTAGTAATTTCTTTGCTACATTCTTGAATGTTTAAAGTTTGCTTTCCTTTGATTGATATATTAATATTCACAAGCATTCCGAAGTAAACTTGTTTGTGAATGTATGGAGTTCTCTGGGTACTTGAGGTGACTTTATATTCAGTTTCTCATGAATAGAGTTCATAAGTATTTCTTTTGCTCTTAACGGATAATTGACACTTAGAATCATAATTTAGCACATATAATATCACTAGCTGGTAGTTTTGTTGCTTGTATGGTAGTAGTTCTCGGGGACATTTTAATTTTATTGCTTCACCTCATTTCTAGAATTACTTTTTTAGTTGAACTTATATCCTCATGAAGTCAATTTCTCTTATTATCCATTTTCTACTGCCATAACAATGACTTATCTGGATAATTGTTAACATTCCTTTGCTTTTCCATAGGAAAACATTGCATGATACTTGCAATTGTCTTTACACCTGTATATGAGTTATAGATCTTCAGTTTATTATGTGATGTTATTTCAGGTTTTTGATGACTTTGCCAATAAAAGAACGGTGCAAAGCTTGGATTCTTGACGTCTGTTGCTACTTACTTGATCTCAAAGCTGTATTCAAGGATATCCTTTTGGTCATTCCTTACATGTATAACATGGATTAAACAGAAATTTCTGATTTTTCTTGCGATTGATGTATGAAGTTGATGGAACAGGGTTCTCCTATTAATCGATTTGATGCTCTAAAGCACCTAGCTCCGGATGAGTCTGTTGAAGAAGTTTTGGAAGTCTTGCAGGAATATGCTCGATTAGTCCAAGGACTGTGGGTTCCAAAAAGTTCGCTGGTATATGGAACAGAATCAGGAATTGAAGTTTTAGCCAGGGACTATGTTCTTCTTTTGTTTAGCAAGAATCCACTAATTAACAACTCACAAATACCTCAACGTCCTCAACTTGCTACAGCAATGAAAGATGTCGTCAATGTATTGGCTGTTGAGAGAACCTCCTTTAGTGATTGGAAACTCAGAGAGCTTCCTGATCGGAGTTTCATAAAACTCAATCCTATGGTTGCAAAGCAACAAGAGGAAGAATGGGAATCCTTGGAAAAGAAGATAAATGAACTTCTTTTTGGAGGAAGAAATGGACCTGCTACGAAGACTTCTTCAAAGTCTAATATCATAAACAATCCTGCCACGTCAATGATTTCCAGTAAAGTAGCTCTGAAAACTCCAAATGGGGCATCCTCAAGGATGCCAATGCCAGAAGAGACTCGAGAAGCTTTAATGAGGCCCTTCAGAAATTTTTCAAAAGCATCAAGGTTTGCAGGTGAGATCACCTCATTACATCAGGTGCTTGATTTCACATAGTAGTTATATGTGGTCATATTTTTGATTGAAAATAGTTATTGTTACTACATTGACGTTTTGTATCCTAAAGCACTAGGTAAACAGTTATATTGCATGTGATTTAATTAGTATTTGACATTTTTTTCTCAAGCAACTAGTGCTGCTGTGACTTTGACATACATGGCCTTTTCTGGCCCTGGCTTATTAAAAAAATTGAGACATGGTATAGTAAGTGGAAGAATGAGGAAGACGGGTGGTTATATGAATTAGTTCTCTGATTGCACTTAGCGTGGGACACTAGTAGGATTGCATTTTTGCATTAGCTGGGCTGGTGCAATTGACATGGTTTAACAAAATGCCAATGTACCATATTTAAGCGTTTTTTGTTATTATTTTTTTATTACTTACATTCTCAATGCAAAGGTAAAGAAACTTGTTTGAATTTACTTATTTAATTAAATTTATTCAAGCTAATGTGCCCTTTTATCTAGCAAACCTAACTTCACCCTCAGAGTGTTAGGGTTTTCTTGTGGCAATTTAGTTTGATTGTCAATAGAAGAAGTTTTACTTGGTGCTATGTATGCCAGTTTTCAACAAATTTGCCAGCGTTTGAGGGACTTGGGCAGTTTCTGAGTCTGCCTGTTCGAGGGGATTTGCCAAAGAGGCAGTTGCTGCAGCAAACAGCATTGGTGCTTTTCTGATGAGCTTCAGGCCATCATTAGTCAATTTGCATTTAATATTCATGGCGTCTATGTTCCGAAATCATCACCAGAACATCCACAATATGATCCATTCAGGTTACACCTGCCTTCATTTATTTTGGTTTTAGAACATTGATATTTTTCTTTTACCAAGTTTTCTTTAGTAAAAAGGATCACCATTTTATATGGTTCATTTTTGATTTGTGGTTCTTTCCCTTCCAGGAAGGTTGTCATTGATCTTCTTATAATTAGATGTTGAGATCAAATACTCTCTTCTCTCCTTGATACCATTGAGGCAAACTAACTATTTCCTGAAAAAAATTTAATCAGGTTTTGATTAAATATCGAGGCCTTACGAAAGCACAAACAAGATTGAGATTGTCACAGGAGATATAGTGGATTACCACTCTCAGTGTGTGGGTGTGTGTGGTTGGGAGGGAGGGAGGCCCAACGGCCTTGCCCATAATCTAGCTTCTATCTTACCTGCCTATCGTAACAGCTTCCAATGTTTTTCCTTCATATGAAAGACTCTAGCATTGCTCAACCTATATCACCCACTTCCTTTAAATGAGCAGTTAGGACTTAATCTAGCATTATGCTGATGAGAGGAAGGTAAACAATGGAATTATAAAGCAGAGAAATATGTTTAAAGAATATTCTTTTGAGAGCTGGTGATGTGAGGGAAGATATATTATGCTCCTAGAAATTCCCCCATGCATATGCTCTTACTACTCCGTCAATAATTGAGAATACTCTTAGTGACCACCCAGCAAATTTTCTGATTCTCGTGGGAATGTCTCAAGTCAGATCTCCTTGTGGGAAAAGTATATATACACATGGTTTCCTAAGCACCCAGTCCTATAGTTTCTTTTCAGTTTCGATTAGAATGGAGATATTTTACTGGTCAGGTTCCCTTCACTGTCGTCCGTGGTATGTTCCAGCACTTAAAGAAAAATACTTAATTGACCTACTGAGCCTCCTGTCCCTTTCCCTATTATCATTGGTGGAAGCTTCAATGAGTTATTTGTGAATAAATTGCTCGCTAATTTAGGTTTATGTATTCCTTTATGATCTGCAGGTTTTATAGGAACTATGTGTACCACAAGGTTTTGCATGGGTCCTTAAAAGTGGTGATGGAAATCTACAAAAGTAAAGTTCATGCAACCAAATCCTACGTTAGTCTATGAGGTACGAATGAGCATATTAACTATGTATTATGATAAATAGAAGAGTAAAAAAGTACACACATCGCACCACAATACTTAATGGAAAATTGCTGAACTGCATGAAGTTCTTGAACTTCTTGTGTTCAAGAAAGAAAATCTCTGCTTACTCTGTTTACATGGAGCATTGTGATCTGTTGTGGTTTGACTGGATTTACCAGGAAGTGCCTTGGTACTCGATTTAACATGATGTCCAAATTCTGTATTTTGAAAGAGAGGATTAAAATCATTCATTGAAGTTATATCAGTGCATGTCCTGTGAAAACATCAGTTTAAATCACCCTTGAATATTGCCTAATTGATCCTCATAACATATTGGAATTTGAAAAGTTATTAGGTCTGTGTAATGTTAACGCAGATGTACCTATGCACAGAATAAGAAATGTGTGTTCACATATACATATTTGTGTGTGAATAACTATTGAGATAGCTGTGGTACAAAAGTCGTTTGTTGAAGTTGGTAAGGAACCTGTTTCTTTGGAAGCAGCTAAGGAATGTATTCTTGAGATCCTGAGTGGCTCTTCGAACATTCAACCTTCCGGTGGAGATAGGATGATTTAAAATATACAAAGGATATACACTCTGGATGAGTGTTCTGTACCAAGACACGTCAATATATACAGTCAGAGTTAATATTAAATTTTGTTAAATATTTATGATTTCATGCAGCTACGATGTATCCATTTTTGGGTGTCGGGATTGGTCGACGTTAGCATCAAATCCACGAGATATGAGCAGTTTTCCTTCTCAAATTAGCCATATTTTTTTGTGGATCAATTAAATACATCATCCAACAGACTCTATACTCTGCACTTTCAAAGTTGCAAGTCGGATATGGCGGTTACTACTTTCTACACATAAATTGAGCTATTATCTACTAGAAAATTGGGGTGCACGTGCTTTCATGCTCATTTTTCTAACCATTAAACGTTCATACGATTCCCAATCTAATTATCTGATCATTTCAGGGACTTTTTTTGCGACTCTTTGCTATTGCAAGAACGTCTATTGTTTGTTTGTGGAACAAGGTAAAATGTTTGCCCCTACTGTCATTTCATCCAAATAATTCTTATTTGATATTTGATGAAAAGGAAATAATTATAATGACTTGCGAACGTATTGATTCTCTTAAATGAATTAGAGAATCTTAGCGCTACAACTTGCCTCGTGGTCGAGGTTTGTGGTATTCAATTTACATATATGAACCTGACCCTTGTACCCAAGTCGAAGTGATTCAGAGTAGACACCTCATACTATCAAAATTTTCTTACACTTGACTTTGCAAATTAAACCTTGTATATGGTATCTTTTTTGCAGGTGCTACACCCTTATTATACTTCACTGCCAATTTTGTTTGTTCACTATCTGGAATTTTATTTGGCCGGATCAGGTCATGGGAGTATGAATGGCTATCTAGCATGATTTTGGATGCAGTGATGATCTCACACTGTAGGAAGGCAGGGAAAAAAAGGACAATAGATCTCAAAATTTAACTTCATTTACATATATGGTTATTCATTGTATAGCTCAATTAGTCTCTAAACCAAGGATCGACGACTCTTTTCCTTGTGTTGGCTATTGGTTGACTGGGCATTGCAAGACTCTTGTTAGAGGGTAATTGTTCATGTTCATTGCTTCTAACAGGCTCTTCTCCCTTACATTAATATAGGGTATAATATTGAAATGTTGTGAACTGTAAGTCCCTCAAAGAAACCCAAATGTGGATTTGTTTAATGGCTTGTTTTGTTGAACTTTTGAAAAGTCAAACCTGTTTATGAGATTATCATTCTTTTTGGACAAATTATTGGAATGATTTGGCTGGTTTGATGAGCTTTTAAAGAAAATTGATAATTCTTTTTACAAATAGAAGTCTTGTCAAATAGGTCTAAAGTATAAGTTCAGTTAATTGAGTTCAGCGAGGATTAGTTTGTTTTACTCAACATGCTTTTTACAAACAAAAAATGAACTAACGTAGATCAAGATAAATTGATCTATAAACAGCTTCTCTAACCTTTAAAAAAATTGAGTCATTTTTACATTGTCATTCAGTGCTTGTTTGGAAAAGTTAGAATGTTAATTTTGTTAAAAAGAAGTGGAAGGTCTTTCGAAATGAGTGGTACAAAAGCAAGTAGTAATTGTAGATTTTATGTAATATATGATTAAGGGTCGTTATATTACCACTACACAAAGTGTTTAGTACGCGACACTTCTCTTATTTACTTAAAAAATTGCAAGTAAAATGACATAAATATCTCATCTATTATTCATTCCATCACCATCATCCGTACACAACAAAAAATATATAAATCCTATTTAAAGATACAAATGGGAAGGTCAAAAAATCCAAAGATTGAACAAAAGAACAAGAAACTTTGGGATGTGGTATAAGCATTTTAGAATATTGAATTATATTATCCGAAAAATTCTCCATTGGAGTTGGAGGCTAAAGGACAGTATTTTGAAACAGATCATTGCAGGGATCGGGATATCCCACAGGGTGGAAGAGAGTTAGAGATGTTTGTAAACTTGTCCAAAATGCATGCGATGTTGTCGAAGTTCTTTTCAAGACAAAACATGCTAATCATCAAGAATTACAAGCTAGTTTGATAAAAGAATCAAGAAATTCAAATAAACTTGTTCGAATATAGAACATGTTCCTTGTACTGCCCGTTCTTACAATTTGGATCCTCAATACAAAATGAATTATATCGAATTTTCGTAGGATACTAGTTATATATCTCAGAAGTGGCAGCCATTTCAGAGTCCATTCACAGGCTTTATGATGATTATGTTACTCCCAAAACCAAAGAAGAATAAACCATGAGTGATTTGAATTCTGAGTTTGAAGAAGAGCTTCCTAGAAACATCAAAGAAAGACACATATACCCAAACTTTGGTTTGAATTGTTTAGATGAGTATAACCAGTTCATCCAATTTGATAATCGATTTTAGTCCCCAAGTAAGAGCTCGAATGCTAATTAGAAGAACCTGTCATGCATTGGAGCAAAAACTTCAGTGTGCTATCTTGGTAGCAATCTGCGAGCCCAATTATCCTACTATGTCCAAAACGGCTCGTGGATCTTTGCGCATAAAATGTTGATATTCCATGTCCAAAAGAAAGATCCAAATATTATTGAGCCAGTGGATGGGAGAAGTTGGCGAGGAAGGATGGGTGGGGGAAATGAGGGGAAATAAGAGTCTGAGCAAGTATAGAGTAACACGTTCTCAGTTCCTATCTCGATTTTCTACTAGGTGGGATGGGACAAGACATTTGCTGTCTTTGCCCATGAACAGCTTTATATTCTAAGAAAAAATCATTTCCAAATTGACATTTAAAACTGAATAATAATATTCAATCGTTACCTCTAAGTAATCGTTCTACATAGTAGTTTGTTATTTAGGACATTAATTTTCTACAATTTTATTTCTTAAAACCAAACAATTCATTCTTTAGCAGAGTTTTGTCTCTCTCAACCATTTCATTCAATTTGACAATAAGCTCATATGATGCATGTTTATGATATGCATATGAATTACTTTAAGTAAAAATAATTTTTCAATATGTATCCACTTTCTTTCATTTCTTTAAAAATTAAAATTTATATCGTAAGTTCGTTTGGTGTATCGCCCATCTAATTAGAATGTGGTGAGCAATTATTATTTGGAACTCAATCGAGTCCTACAGGTAGTACCGCAAAGCGGTTAACATTGGTTGGGTGCGTCGGTCCCCCCCACGTCCCATTTCCCACTCATACATTTCCTTGCATATACATAAACCTTTTAACAAAACATTCGGGATACATATCATTAAAAACATTCATTGACTCAGACATTTGGATACTTTTGTTTCTTGAAATTTCATGTATGCTTATGAATGCATTGACATGTATAAATATGTAATGAGAAACATTAATGACATAAAACATAATAATCAAATATTATGTTAACATAAGGGCAAATAAGAAAACATATTTATACATATAACCATATGACATATGCGTGAAAATGGGGAGAGATTTACTTACCTTGGATCCTCGACAATTTACTTTTTAAATAGCCAATATGGATGTCTCTAACTGCCCACAAAATCAACGTGTCAAAAGTCCTAAATCATTACTATTTATTTAGAAGCCTCAACGTACACATCATTTATTTACTTATTATTGAACTATTTCATTTTATTTTACTTTATACATCCTTAATATAAGAAGATTAACACATCTAAAAATTTCATAACTCAAATATATTAAATATAATATAAACGTTCACATTTCTTTAACATAAAAGACTCTTAAAACATTTCAAAAATGCATAACATAATATTATAGTCAGCGACGAATTTTCTCTCTTTATAAAAATGGTGAAGTAATTTATGAACCTAATATATTCCTCTCTAATATTTAAGAGAGACACAATAAAATTATAAACTTAGTTAAATCAGTAATATTTAATATTTTTCTTATTTTTTAAAGCAGCTCACTAACAACTTTGCAGTTGCTGAAATTTCTGAACAACATGCACATAAGTAATTTTATCTCAAAAATTTGAAGTCCATTTTGAACAAAACTTTGCAGGAACATGATAGATACATATTAGATCATGTACAATTTTTCACAAGGCCTGAAATCGATATTTGATTCAAATTTTCTATTTTATAATTCGAGTTATGTATTCTGACAGCATTAACACTGTCAAAGTAGAGTACATTTGGAAAATACTTACAAGTTAATTTCTTTAATAGGCTCTTTCATAAAAAGTTATGGTCATCCCTAACTTATACATGAACAATTATTACAAAAAAATCAGATAATTATAAGGTTGTTAGAATATATTAAAATTTGTCAAAACTAAGACTTACAAGCAACGATCAATTTTTTGGTCAAGGAATATGATTTCGTAGAGATTCTATATAAAATCAAACATGGGTTTAATAAATCTGAATTTTGTAGAAATCAAACTTAATATATATACAAATCTTTTCAACATAATGCCATCCCAATTTTTTATTTCAGGACAATTCTAAAATTCTTGAAGTCAAAGAATAAAGCAACAACATGAATTTAAAAACAATGAATTTTAAGAATCGAGACCAAGGTACAACTTATATACACTACCTATGATGACATGTTTATGCATATAAATACTTTTATCCTAAAAATAATATCCTAAACTTTATTTTACTGAGAATTGTAATGAGTTGTATTTGATTGGTATAATTTTTCCCTAAAAATATTGAAAGTTTGATGTCCGTTTGACTTTATTTTTTAAGTAAATTGTCCATTCAAAGTGATAATTTTTTTACCATTAGGTCTAAAATTTGTTCCAATTGCCAAAAAAAATAAAAAAAATTACAATACCGAATACCTTTCGTTTGATTTTGTTTTGCACGGAAATGATCAATAAAAGTGATAAATTTTTTTACCATTGTGTCTAGAATTTTTTCCAATTGCAAAAGAAAAAAAAGCTGGAAAATAAAAATCCACCAAAACTAAAGGAAAACAAATTAATTGATTGCAAGGAAAAGAGGAAAAGATGGAAAATGAATTCCAGGTAAAATTTTTGTAATCAAACGGGTAAAAAGTAGGAGAATGGAGTATTTTCCATGGAAAATTTGTAGTATCAAACATAGCCTAATAGAAGTTTACCTCAATATTAATGAAAATAAGAATTACTTTGCATCTTCCTTGACTATTAATTCTCTTCAAGGTCCTTTCGGCTTGCTTTTCAAATGGAGCATATGATGATTATTTTCGTTGTAGAAAAACTTCATAAAAAATTGAAGAAAAAGGGATGAAGTATTGGTTTTCATAGGTATAAGAGGTACATAATTAGGGAACTTTTTACATTTATCCCTTGTTTGGCATAAATTAAAATTAAATTTTTAGTAGATTTTGATAAAATTTGATGAAGTGTGTGATTAAAATTAATTGTTGATTTTAACTTTAAATTAAAATCAGATTTTAATCTGAACCAAATATGTGCTTAATCTCATGGTGTCTAATTAGGAATAACTCATGCTAATTTAATTAATGAAAATCAAACAATTGCGTCCACTAATTTATTTAGACCCAATTTGATTCTATTTACAATTAATTAACTTACATAGATTTAATTTAGAAAAGAAAAATGGCAAATTCTAAGAACTTACATAGTTTCTATATTCATATAAATGACAGGATAATAAATTATAAACAAACAATAAGATAAGCATGTCATATAGTTTATTTCAAGTTTTATTTGTACGCGTATTACGATTAACTTTAATTGGCATGCAAATCATTTAGAACGTTCGAGATATAATTCACTACAACATATTATTAGTCACAATGATGATAAATTAATAATAAGCGTTAAACATATCATTAGGCAATATCATATTTGCGAAAATTAGGAAAAGAGAAACGTGACGTTACATGTTAGAATTAAATTTTTAGTAAACTTTAATAAAATTGATACAATATGAGATAAAAAAATTGTGAATGTCATAAAATACATGATTTAAATAAATTATTGGTTTTGACTTTGATAAAAATATAAATTTTAATTCCCATCCAACATATCTAAATACAATCATGCTACATGTACAATTGTTGTCTATTATAACTTAATATCATCACATTCATCAATTTCAAAAAATTTCAAAAATTGTTTTTAAAGTCAATTGTCCAAAATTTTATTACATCAAACATTATCAACAAATCTGGTCAACCATTGTACATGGTACAGTGTACTAGTTAGGACATATGTATGATTACAGTGAATATATTATTGATATGCTTTGGGAATAATTACAACGATCACACTTCAATAATACAATTTCAAAAATATCAAAGTGGAAGAATTCTTTAAAAAGACCAGGTAATAAATTAATATTATCGTTCCTAAAACTATATACATGTAGATTTACATAAAAAATTAAATTAAAAAAATGAAAAGGGCAACTTACAAAACACCCTTAAAATTAAAGGTTTTTGAAAAATCATATATAAAGTATTTTGAAAGTAAAAAATACTGTGAAAATTAAGTGTCATTTTTTTTTTTATTAAAAAGTGAAACAGTATACGATGTCACTTTTTGTCACATTTTTATATATATAAAAAAGTGACGTAATGTCACCTTTTTTAAGTTAAACGTCATTTTTTTATATTAAAAAGTCATGTTTGTCACTTTGAAAATAAAAAAGAAATAAAAATGCTGTGTAAAATTAAGTGACGCAATGTCACTTTTTAAAGTTAAATGTCGTTTTTTTATTAAAAAAAAAGTGATATTTATTACTCAAAAGGTGACAAATTTCAAGAAAGAAACGTGAAATTAAAAAAAAGTGAGAAATACTAAAAAAAGTGTCGAACGTTGAAAAATGATAGAAATTCAAAATAGTGGAAAAAAAAAAGTGACACACAATCTACCAACTTGAGAAAATTATCAATTATTAATTAGATCACAATAGCTCCAATTGAACATAGTGTACCCACAAAATATAAAACATGACTTTTTAAAGTTCATCTTCACTTTTTTATTAAAAAGTGATATATAATGTTACTTTTATAAAAAAAAGTGACAAAATTTTAAAAATTAAAATTAAAAGTAACAAATAATAAAAATAAAAAGTAACAAACACTCAAAAATGACAGAAATCCCAAAAAAAAAAAAAATGATGAACACTAGAAAAAAGTAACAAAAATTTAGAAAAGTGACAAAATACTAAAAACATGTCACTTTTTTATGGTCGAATTTAAGTATTAACTTGACCAAAATAGCTCCAATTCAACAGTAAAATTTTAAAAAAGTTACAGAGATTCACCATGGCAAGCAAATAAACTTTATATTTAAATGCACATTCTAATAAATAACCACATTGCAATATTTATCTTCAAAACTATAGTACAACAAATAGTACATAAAGAAGGTTTTGTAATAAATTATGTATATCATGACCAAAGAAATGAAGAAAAATCACCTAAGAGAATCTTCATAACATTTCATAAGCAAACATTCATTGGAAAAATAGCTAACAATTGGAAACACCAAGCCGCCATGGAATGATTCATTGGTTGGCGATGGCTTTTTTGCCCTATCTTTTTCATACAAAGAAACTTAAGTCGTGGATTTTGTGGTGATTTTGAGGTTTCTGTCTATAATCAGTAGTGTGCATTGTGTTGTTTTGGGGTTTTGAGGGGATTTGGGTTGGGCGTATTAATTACGGGATTAAACATTTAAATTAGTTTTAATAGTATTATTCTAATTTCTTATTTTTAAGGGTAATAAGCCTAATTTTCTCAAAATGAAATGGATTAGGGATTGGACCAAACTACAGCCCGGTCCAATCCCCTCTACATTCGTGCTTGGCTATTCATCGGTTGGAGACACTAATGTTAGCCTGAATTCACACAGAAAACAATTTTATAGAAGTCGAAATATATTGATGTCAAAAAAGAAAGAAGTACAATAATTTTATACATAGAAAAGAATGAAGGATAATGGAAATTGATGGAACCAAAATGATATAACGCTACTTGGGGTGAAAGTGTTTCAAGTAAATAATTACTGTCCCCCAACAAAGGGCCATATATGATGATAAGAATATGGCCCGCCTGTCCCACATTAGAAAAGAGATCCAATGACTGTTGTCCACGTTCAATTTGGGCTTGTATTTTTACAATAATTCTATTTGTACATAAATTTGTACAACATTGTTTACAAAATTACGAAGTGGCGGCCCTATTGGGGCAGGCGAATCCCTTTTGTACAAATAGCACTTCTCGTATTTTTAGGTTTTGGAATGCTGTGTTTTATTCACCAAAATGTTTTATGCAGGCACCCTTAAATAAGGGGTTGTCATTTGGCTATTTTATCGTCTTTTTTGTACAAATAGCACTTATCGTATTTTTAGGTTTTGGAATGCTGTGTTGTATTCACAAAAATGTTTTACCGACATGTACCTCATATGAGTTGTGTACATCACTCTCCTCAATGATTACTTTACTAGTCTTCTTTCCTCAATTATTACAATTACTAGTCATCCGTTTACATTTCCTTCACTTTCCTGGGTTTTCATTCGACTTTCAGAGCTACAACCTCCATTTCCATGGCTTCAAAGCTATCAGCTAATCAAAATTCTGTTTTTGCTTCAATGGTAGCATCTATTTTGCTTTAAACAAAAATTTAGAGGGTAGACGACGTTCACTGTCACTATCTTTCTTTTTTCCTGCAATTCGACCATCCTTTCCTTTCCTTGCAATGGATATCTCACTCACTGCTCCTACAGATCTCCTTCAAATTGTGATCGAGCATATATCACATGTCTCCTCCTCACATGAACATATAATTTATCTGTTAATTGAGCTTCAAAATTTACTAGAATGCAGAGACATTGGAGATATTGAAGAAATCAGAACATTTTTCCTAGAATTATTGTTATTTGGGCAAGAGCTTAAGGTGTTTTTTACAGTCCCTAACCGGCAAATCTTGTCCAATTTAACTCCTACTCTCAATTCTAATGAAGTCGTTGCGGTCTTCATCAACTTTCTCATCCTAATGGTAGAAGTCATCCTACATTTTGAGGAAGATTCGATTGCTTGTGTAAAGGGTTCGTTCCAAAATCTCCGAACAGAGCTTGGATTTCTTATCAGTTTTCTTGGGGATACAGCAATGCATTTGCAGCCCACCAAGACTATATTGATAGATATTGAAGATGTGGTCAATGAGGTAGGAAGTTTCTTGTATTCCTTCCTTTTGGCAATTGTTGTATTCATTCTGATCTGTAAAGAGGAAGTAGCCTATACTAGAATGCCGGATTTAGAATTTGTGGTTAATGAAGTACAAAGTCTATTTCATTCCGACTTTATCCACTTACCATTGCTAACCACTACGGTGAAGGGAAGAAAGCGAAGAAAGGCAAGAAAAAAAGGGAAAAAGAAGGCAATGATGGATATCAAAGCTCTGCTCCGAGAAATAGGAATTTTATTAGATTTCTTCATTTTCATCAAGAATGATCAAGTCATGGAGACAGGAATCTTGGATCTTGCTCTTTCTGATTTGTTAGCAAAGTTTGAGACCTTGAAAACAAAGATCAAGGAGCACTGCATTACAGTCTCAAAGATGCCAAGTGATATGGCTCCAAAGATTGGTGTGGTTTCACTCTTCATTATTGATTCCGTCCTCAATGATCTCATGGATCTAATAAATAACAAGTCTGACTCGATTGTAGTTGTGAATGATCAAATTGTAACGCTCCACGAGGACCTAATGTTATTGGGATCATCCATCACAGATATAGCATTGCAGCCCGAAGCAGAACATGAAGAACTTGTGATACGGAGCAGAGACATAGCATATGAAGTTGAATATGTTATCAACTCGTTCCCTCATGTTTGGTATCTCAGTCTCCGGATCCCTCAACTCATTGAGAAGACTCAGCTTATTATGATGGCTGTCAAAGAATTGAAGAACAATATTGATGTAGCTGGAATGTCATATGTTTCAAAACATCCACATGAACACATAGAGTCACAGTCAAAAGAACCTCCCATTTCGGATGATATTGTTGTGGGATTTGACAATGTAGCAATTGAAATTGCAGAACAACTTATTGGAGGAACAAACCAGCTGCAAATTATTTCCATCTTTGGGATGCCTGGACTTGGTAAGACGACATTGGCAAATAAATTATATAATGATCCCTCCGTTTTATACCATTTTTACAAGCGTGCCTGGTGTGGTGTTTCTCAAATATATAATAAGAAAAATGTGTTGGTTGAAATTTTGAGCTCAATGAGTAACAGTAAGAGGGATACATACATGAAAAAGGAGGAAGAAAGCTTGGTTGAAGATCTTTACAAAAACTTAAAAGGAAGGCGATACTTCATCGTGATAGATGACATATGGGATATCAATGTGTGGATTGATTTGAAAAGATGTTTTCCAGATGACAGGATTGGAAGCAGAATCTTATTCACTACTCGAAATAAAGAAGTGGGTTTGGAAGTTTCACCTCGTGGTGTCAATGAACTTCCTTTTTTGTCGGAAGTTGAATGTTGGGAAATATTACAAGAGAAAGTGTTCAAAGATAAAAAATGTCCTCAAGAATT
>CAIGRP010020519.1:0-10864 GCA_903798385.1 Fraxinus cuspidata | reverse complement strand
AATTAATGAAACCCTAACTTTCTCCCTTTTTTCTTTGTTTTTCTTTGAATTGTTTAACACAACTTATAACGGTAAGGCTTAAGTGAGTTCAGATGAGTAAACGTGTAGAAAATTGTTATTATTGCTAGTAAATTTTGTTCCACGTATGTTGGCTTTGTTGATTTTTGTGAGTTTCGAAGTCCATAAGGTGAAATATGATTATCTACAAATTATATACGTGCTAGGTCTTTCAGTGGAGCAACTACATAAATTTCACATTCGATTTATTAATTTTAAAAAATTAAATTCTGTCAGCAAGTTCTCAATTCTACAAAATTAATCAAAATAGAAGTAAGAATGTCAATGATTGAGCTGAATCGGATTGCCGACCCTGGGCTTAACAAGCCCTATCAGGTGTGCCGAGAACAAGGCAACTCACACGAAAATATTGATTGAAAATTTTTCATATGTATATAATTTTTACAATTTAGTGCATTTATATATCGATTGAAGACAATCTCGTTATTCCATCAATGGCGACCCTAGATCATTAATATTCTTGGATCCGTCATTACCTCTATCCCTAGTAAATATTAAGGAAAAGTTAATTCATGAAGATAATGGATTTATCAGTTTAGGATTTTTTCAACACAAAAACCAATTTCATAACAAAGTCTAGCACACATGTATCCACCGAAATCACATCTCAATATTTGATGTACAGCCTCACAAATAAATTACCACATAAGCACTATAATTTTTTCTTTTTTTTCTGATAATCACATTCTCAAATAAGTCATGAAACCTTTTAGAGGTGTAAGAAGATAATTTTAAAGAAAAAGACGGTGAAAATGCCAAGAAAACATGGAACAAGAAATTTTAATAGATGGAAAAAGAAGATCAAGTTTTTTTATTGCAACTCATGGGCAGCCTTGACTATAGACGGCGTAGGCGATCGCTGAAGGCCCCGCTTTAGTGAGGACTCCAAATTATATAAGATTAATTGAATAGTTGAAGAAAAATAAAAAATATAATTACGAAATTCTTTAAATTAAAATTATCATATGCAAACACAACAAGCTAATAAAATTTGAAACTACAAACACTTCTTTAAAAAATCATATAAATGGCATAAAATTCATCACATTTATGTATGTATCACGTAAATATGTCACAATTATTACTTTCTTCATATAAAATTAATTTAATCGTTTATCTTCTCAACCATCACTTTTCTGTTTCTTATCAAAAAACAAAATGTCACTTTTCTCTCTCTCCAAAATTTACGGCCATTATATTTTTTATGTTCTCATGATAGGACTTACACTTATACAAGAAGCTGCTGCTAAAGGCATTTGTATTCAATTATCTCTCTAGACTAGATTGTTGTATTTCATTTATTTGTCCATTTTCTTCGGGTATTTTAGTACCATTACATTAATTAATGTTTTAATTAAACTAAATAATATTCTCTGAGTACTAGAGTTTGAATCTTGTATTTTAATTTTTCAAAATTTCTGATTATGTTCTATTGTTTTTTAGTAGTATTTAATTATTTTCTAAGTAAAAATGAACAATTAATTCTAACAACATATTTTACAGGATTCACAACTTTTCAACCACGCATTCTATCAACTTTTATCCAAATTTGCTAAAAATGATTTTAATCTCTACTGGGCTCCATTTTAATGGAAATTAGGGTGAAAATGAGTATTGGATAGTGATTTTTGGACAATGTGCAGTTAAAAAATAAGAAAAAGTTTTCAATTTACATGTTATATTATTTTTATGGGAGAATGTGTGATTGAAAATAATTTTGTTGAAAAAAAAAGGGCCAAGCATAGACTAAATATTCATAAGAGCCCCATATTTGAAAGTGGCATAAGGCCCCCCAAAATATCAAGACTAGCCCTGTTGCAACTTTCGACCAAATGGCTACCAATAGACTTGATTCTTCGAAATAGAATGGGGACATCCAAGTGTGTCTTATCTAACAATGAATAATCTTCCAAAAACCTATTTGTATAATGCAAAGTTAAGTAAATGGTAGGTCCACTTTTATAGAATGTTCGGACTTAAATTCTTATCAACAACGTCAGTTCAGTTCTGCTTCCAAAAATGGTGATTTACAAGTGTATATATCCTTTTGGCTATATTCACACTCGTACACCATCATTTATTTTATGGTTTCTGTTGACCCCAAAAAACAAACCAATGATGTGGCTAACAGATCTCAAGGCCTCTCACGTCCACGCAAACTGGATTCCTGCACAATTGGACAAACCATAAGGCATATGTGGCCTTCTCCAGAAGGGTGGAGTTGGCCGCGTGCACTCCGACGGTCAAGTCAATTAGAGAAATAAATATGGGTGTAGGAGAGCTTAAAACGTGAGCCTTCGATGAACAAAAAGGGGGTAGGCTTTGGGGATGAATGATTAAATGTATAGTAAGAATATAGCTTTGAGAGTCTAAACTTGCATTACCTTTAAATGACACTAAGTGTGAGCTTTTATACTTGGCTATGATGGATAAGGGCCACTAGATGGCAATGTTCATGCCCCCATCTAATTGACTAAACTCTTTTGTCATAGACATAACTCAATCACAGCCTTAAATGTGGCCAAGCTTGCTATCGTGGACTTGACTAAATAGGTTGGTGGCGACGGCTGCGGTTATAACAGTGAATTGTCTTGTCAATCACATAATACAAGATCTGCTTAAGATCTTCTCACTGCCTCGCCCCATACCGGCTCTTCCAACGGGTTCTGTACATTATAAGAACGGTCCAATTTTGCTCTACAGGAAAAAGTAGGTCGTCCATACTTGAGGAGGGTCACCCCATAGCGTGTGGGCGTGGGGCCCCCAAACTGTTCGGCTCGAAGGTTAATTGACACCACATGTGGGTCATAGTTTGTAAGGTGTAACAACAGTCCCTGAACTCCATGTATGATTATTCATATAATGCATGAACTTTCAAGTTGAAGTATAAGAGACGTGGTCGTAACAACAAGAGGTTGCAGTAATAGCGAGGAGCTCCTCTAATGGAGTATAATCTCGTGACAAGGCTGAGTCAAATAAGGCTAGGCCCTTGCAGCCCATTGATGTTGAGGCCTCTGATAAGGCTGAGTCAAATGAGGTGATGCCCATGTAGTAAAGGGCGAGCCTATAGAAGTTGAGGCCTATGATAAGGATGAGTCAAATGAGGCAAGGCCCTTGTAGTAAAGGATGAGCGTGTTTGTTGAAGTTAAAGTACATTCGGCAGTATGCTCTAATGATTTCAAAGAATGCTCGTTCCCTAAGCAAGACAGCTGGGTGGGTTAGCGGTTTTCAAAACCCACTTTATGTGAGGATTTAATACGCAATGATGATGGTTTGTTATAGTTGATTTAGATCACTCAAACTTGAAACGCGTATAAGCCACGGTTACATCTAGGCCCTTGATTTAGATTTTTAACAAGCACCTTTGGGTTTTAACGTGCTGGATACTATTGCAAGTGTATGACTAAGATTGTTGTGGGAATAAATCCAATGGTGGGGGTTTGACCTTTCTGTATATATAAAAAGGTCCAAGCCTCATCTTCTCTTTCTTTACTTTTTAAAATTGAAAACTCCCAAGTGCTAAAATCCTATGGAATCCTCTAGCACTTCGTCCATCTTTTTCTTGCAATCAACTCCGTTTTTCTCAATGTTCGAGTACCTAAATCTCACGTAAGTGCCAAGAATTTCTAGATTTTCATCTTATTCTCGTGAAATGGCTTTCTTCGATGAAGAGTGCGTCTAGAGGGTCTTCTGGATTGGATATGGCACTAATTTTGTGCCAATGTGGGCGTGTCTCCCATATTTCCTACTAAGAGGATTATGGAGGCCATAGGGGCCCTCACGGTGCATGGATGATGCGGGCGGGCCCCATAAACTATAGTGTTAGGTGGGAGACCTTGTGGGCGACTGATATAAAAGAGTGTGGACTAAAGATCTTTAAGGAGAGGTATATGATCCCAAATGATATTAAGATGTTTGATCCAACCTTTGAGGAGATTACATTTTTCTCTAGGAAAGGATGCATAGCTGTGAGCAAGGCTATTCTGATTGGGGGAATGAAATTGCATCTGCACCCTTTTTTAGGATATTCTTAAGTACTATAACTTAGCCCTAACCCAATTAGTGCCAAAGGCATGGAGCCAATTAGCAGGAGTCTTTATTCTTTGGAAAGAGGTCACTCTTAGCGAGAATATGTCACCCCATGTTTTTCAGACCCTTTTTCAGCCTAGAGCCTCTATTGGTGGAAGTGACTGAAAGGGGTTGTATTGCATGAACCCCTAGGGCTCGCATTCTCCATTCATCTGGGGAACTCCAAACTCCATCAAGAACTAAAATCTTCTTGGTGCTAGGTTAAGAGTCCCGGCAGACAATAGAGGGAGATGCGGTCCTGGAGATAACTGTACCAACCCAGTACCATTAGTATAGTGAGTCTAACCTTAGATAAATTGATCTTTTATCTTATGTTTCTATTTTTTTCTGATTTGTGCTTTGTGGAGCTGCAGTTAACCGGTTCGAGCTCGAGCAGTCCGAATAGGGCATTATCAAAGCAATCTTCGAGCTGCCTTCGGAGAGGAAGTATTTTAAGAACGTACTTGGGAAGTGAAACCTCTTTGTTACTCACCAACAGATGGATACAAAAAGTAGTTTAGCTTATAACCCTTAACTAACGGTTTGCATCTTTTTATTTGATAATTATTTTATTTTCGTAGCCTTACTAACTGTTCATCTTTTTTTTTTTGTAGGGAAACACGATAAGAAGGAATATGTAAGGCCAAACATGTTCTAACTGAGACTCCTGGAAGAGACGAAGAATAAGAAGCCCTTGAGCTCTAGTTGCTTATCCTACAAGAACTAATGGGACAAGTAGGCTCACCTTTTGAAGATGAATCCACCGCATCCTCTAGAGAAAAAGGGAAAAGGAAAAAGAAGCAGAGACTTCCGTGGAGAGGTCTCTTAAGAGAAAATTGGTTTTGTCAAAGAACATTGGTCTGATCCTCCCCTCAAGCACCAAACAATCATTTGGGAGTCACTTCGATGATCCACTCAAGCTGAGCCCATTTCATCCATGAAGATAGTTGAGGCTAAGGATGGGGCAAGTTTAGTGAGGAATAAATGGGGCAAAGAAGTGAGGAGTGCCCCTTCTCAAAGAAAAAGCCCAGAACTTTCTAGGAGGTAGATCTGATGAAATTGCCTCTACTGTGATGGAGATGCTTCGTGCTGAGATTCAGGGGGCTACGATGATTAACCATAAGTATTGGACTGTTAAATACTCTTCGTCTACCAAGACCTGCAACGCAGTCGACATGGTAGAGGTTGGGCTTACCTTGTAGGCTCGCTCTCAAGGCTTCTTTTTAAATGCCCAAATGGAGATGAGGTAGCTACAGGTCCTCAATAAGGAATTCTCTCAAAAGGCAAATGATGTGGAGGCGGCTCAAAATAAAGCAAAGGTTGAGGTGTCTTCAGCCATTGAAGCCTCCAAGGTAAAGCAAGCTGAGGCGAAATCGAGGATGGAGACACTGTGCAAAGAAAATAATGAACTAAAGAAGAAAGTCCATCCCTGCAAAGCCAAGGTGAATGCTCTCACGAAACGCGTGGAAAACTCTAACAACCTACAAAGGATCGCTTCGTCAGCTTGAGACTGCCAATAAAGTGAAATGGGAGCTCAAGTCTTACGTCGACTAGCTAACTGCTGAGGCTGGCAACTTGAAGCAACAACTAATTAGGGTAGAGGAGGCAGCAGTGAATGAATATATTGCCCACTTCTATGAAACGTCTGGGTATGATGACCTCGGTTTGTATTGGAGGAAGGTCGCATACAATGAGGTCTTAGAAAGGCTTGCGGAGCTGTATTCCCAGCTGAAGTTATCTTCTTTAAAAGAAGAATTTCTGGCGGATGAGCCATCCACCCCTACTAATGAAGTGGAGGACTTCGTAGAGGAGGTTGATGCCCAGGAGGGGTCTAAGCAGGATGACGCTGCCGTTTAGACTAGGCTTTCTGTTTGCAAACTCTTTCATGTTTCAAGATTGAAGTCTTTTTGATGAATTCCATGAAGCCCTTTCCCCTCACTTCCCTTCACGATATATATATATATATATATTATAATTATGAGAGACGTGGTGGATAACTATGATTAGAATTTTAGTTAATTATCTCCTAATTAATTTTATATTTATTGATAGTTAATAATTTAAGTTTTCATAAAACTTTTGGCCGAAAATCGAATGAAGTAAATGGTATTCACAATTTCATTTACAGCCTTTTTTTCTTATCAATTCTAGATTATCCAAAATATCTTTTTCTTGAGCACATGTCTAGTATAGTCATTATGGAAGTCAATTTGTTATGCTCAATAGTTAATTAGATCTATATGGATATTGTTTATAGTTGATGGACAGAAATTGAAATAAGTATTAGATCCTGTATTTTTATTTATTTGGGCCAAATAGCTAATTATTGACAAAATAAATTATACACTAGAAAACTCGTAAAATCTCATGGGGCTGATACTGTGTCGGAGGCAAAGTGCCTGAGAAAGGCTTTATAATATAGAGGCAGGGAAAGGAGAAAGTTATGTCGAGCAACAGTCACACTAGGGATCTCATTAGCCTCTATTCTTCTTCTCTTTTTAGAAGCCTACATCTGCTTCGGTACCACTCTATGGTAAAAGAATATGTAAACTCCTAGGCCGACATACATATAAAAGAGAAATGAAGTGGACATTAACAAATATGTGTAGACAACAAAGTGAATGTTAAGGAGTTGTGAAAGGTGGACCTATCTCTAAGTGTTATGCCCTAAGTCAAATCAACTAAAACATAAACACTTGTAATATATAATTGATGCATATTTATTGCAGGATCTATTATTTAATTGAATTAGTATTCTAAAAAATTAAATAACAGAATCTATAGATGCAAATCTTTGTAATTTGTTAATTATAAGGAGTTGTGATTGTGAGATACAAATTACATAAGATTGAATCTTATATTATCCGTAGTGGTAAGTAATAATGAGATACGAATATCGTTATTACAAATAGACCATAACGTGTGACATTTCTTACTTGTGAAGTAAGTAGCTGATCTCACGAGTTAAAGTGTGGTGACACTTAATTGAACATGTGGATGTTTTGTTATATAATAAAACATTGGAGACCCACTAGGAGATTCCACATGGATAACTATCTGAGTGTCGTGGTTAATCTCCAACGTTTGGTAGTGGAATTGGTGCTTTGACTTGAGGTCATCATACTATCTTATATGAGGACAATCATACTTTGATGATATTGAATGTTGCTCTACCAATAGTCGCTAATACGGCATCGTTTGAGTATTTCAAAAATCATATGAATGTTGTGAATGATCAATAGAAGATTCGCTACTCTTAGATAGTAAGATATTATGATTTACATTTCATTCAGTTAAGCTAACAATGAAATCATTGGCCAATGTGTACCCATAAGTTAAAAATAAGTTTTCAACTTACACTGACTTAATAGTGGCATGAAAGATATGATTGATAATTGAAATTGACATATATCCATGTCTTGTAATTGATCGGATCATATTGACGAAATGATTATAGTTTCATGGTAAACGAACATATTTGATGTTGTCATACTACGTGGCATTTCCCGTCACATGTATTGCCCTGACACATTGCTAAATGTCAATTTAGGACAAAGAATGTAAGTTGATAATAAATTAGAAGATGTATTATAATTTATCGATTTTGATTAAATGAAAATAATAATTCACACCATTAGGCATCGTAATCAAGAGTTTGATGGGTGACACACAAAAGGAAAACCAGAAGAATGAGATTCATCTATTCATTTATTAACAAGTATTGTATAGTTAACTAATTTGGTTACTTTTTAATAGGTCCGAATTAATTAATTGGATTAATTAATTCATGGACCAAATTTAATTAATAGGATTATTTAAATATTAGACCGTGTTAAGTTTAAAATACGGGCCAAGCCCACTTGAACCTAAATTAATAAGTCATTAGGGTTTCAGAAAAATAAAACAGACAACAATTCATATTCTTACTAGCACAAGAAACGAGAAATCATGATTCTCTCATTCCTATTTCCTATGTGGATTTCCATTAGAGACTGGATAATTGGACAGTTGTGGATTGCAGATTATGATTATTCGTGTTCCAAGATCAGCAAAGCAGTTTGCACAATCTACAAAATGTGTAATTTTTATTACAGCGTATGACACTGATGTAGTAAGTGTTACGCACCACGTGTTGCTTTTGCAGTGCCCGCTACCAGTGATAGTCAGCGTCGTTGGGGAAAATTTCTAGGGTTTTTCAGTTAGGCGAATTGAGGTGGAGGCGGGGGCCTCCTATGCAATTTGTGAAATTGTAGGCCCCCTGCTTGCAATATAATTTAGGGGTCATTGTGCAATTATTAGAATACGGGCCTTTATGCAATTTAAAAATTTTGGGGCTCTACTAATAAACTCTAAATGGGTAAAATTGCAATTTTTAAATTGTTTCTGAATTAAATTTAAAAAGGGTTTTAAATTAGATTTTAAAAAATTTGACTCTAAAATTTCAATTTTGACCCATTTAAGATTTTATTTAAAATTGACGACTTCTAGTATTTTCGTTAAAAGTGGATTTTAACTTAAATATTAAATTTTGACAATAAATATAATTTAACTTTATTTAGGAGTTTTATCCTAAATTAAAATGTTAATTTGATTGCAATTAAATTTGGACTCTAATTAGAATTTAATTTTAATTAATCATCCACCATAATATATTCTTGAAATTAGAGTTGGACTGTATTTTGTATTTTAATTAAAATTTGATTTTAGTTATATTGTGACACCCTCAAATTTCATGGAATTAGAGTTGGACTCTAATTTGGAAGTTCTATGAAAATACAATTGATAATAGTTTTTATCCAAATATTTTATTAAAATTTGTTGAGTACACTCAAGGTCTTAATATAATAAACGGGATCACAGCCCACTCGGAGTCAAGTACAGATTCCATCAATTTATGTGAGAGGGTCATAAATTTGAGTTAAATAGTGAGAGCATAATTAAATTAATAAAATACCATGTTAAATTAATTGATGCATTATATATACTATTCTTTTACTTTTTCTCATTTACATTTATTGAACTATGAGTAGACATATGTATTTGAGAGACATGGTGGATGCTAACAACCAAACCAAATTTTCTTAATTGGTACCGCAATCTGAGAATTGTTCTCAGATATGAAAATTTTGGTTATCAAGTATGAAAAAATTAGTTATGTCCTTGAATAGCACTTTCCAGAGACACTTGCTGATGATTTGACAAAGGAAGAGGTGGTGGCTATAATAAATATAGTGATGACGATAGTAGTGCAATATATGTGATGCTTGCAATTATGTAACCTAAATTAAAAAAGCGACATGAGAATATAGATGCTAACACATGATTCTTTATCTCAAGGTGTTGAATGATGAACAATCACGTGTGGAAAGATATGAGATTTCCTAACAACTATACTAGTGTATAATGGAAGAAGAATCTTGAGTCAGTGCTCGTGTACAGAAAATATTGACTACATTGAGAAGTGTCTCAATTGAGTTTAGTATTTGGTTCTACAATCTCTGGCAGAAAGTTATTCATAGTTAATTATGAATTTAACATGAATAAAATTGAATATGCACTCATTGAGTTGTTGAACACGCTTAAGACTGTTGAACTCGATATCTAAGTGTGTAGTGGGCAAATCTTAGTCATAGATTCCTCTATGGAAGTCTAAAGGATGCTTTAGGAAGTAACCAAAATGGCTAAGACTGTGTATCAAATCTAATGACTCTTATTATCATTTTTGAATGATAGGTCACTGGAAAAAACTGCAAGGCTTATGTCTACTTCAATAAATTTTTTGGTATTAGTAACCAGATATGGATCTCATATTTGTATATAAATATGCAGAAACTAAATAAAATTAGATCACTATAAAAGAGAGAAGTTGACCTGCACGTTAAAAATTAAAAAATATTGCGGTATTGCTGTAGGAGCATACTTCTTGTCATTGCCTTTAGGCTTAGTATTAGAATTAGAAAAATGTTACTTTTTACCTACCATTACCAGAACATTATTTTATCGTTAAGGACAACTGTTGTTCATTTATCTTGATAAGATCTTAATGGTTGTGGTAAATTACAAAATGACATTTATATTCTAAATATTGAGTGTTCTATAATGAGTATAGAAATTGAAAGGCATAAAAATGATAATCTGAATAGCACCTATATCTGGATTTGCAGATTTGGTCACGTAAATGAGAATACAATTCTAAAATTACACGGGGATGTATATTTGGTTCAAATGATTCTGAATCAATTGAAAAATGAGAAACATGCCTATTAGGCAAAATGACCAAATCTCCTTTTATTTGAAAAGGTGAAAGATCTACACAATTACTGGGTCTAATACATAGTGATGTATATGACCTATATCAATTAATACTAGATGAAGGTTCTCTTATCTTATCACATTTACTGACAACTATTTTAGAGTGGTCATGTATATTTCATGTCAATGAAGAAATAGAGAAACAAATAGGTAAATGTATTCTCACACTAAGATTTGATCGAGGTGGAGAATATCTAAAAATGAGAATGTTAGATTATCTAAAAGAGAATGAGATTCTCTTGCAGTGGATTCATCCACATATACTACAACATAATGGTGTATCTAAAAGGAGGAATCATACACTATTAGATATAGTGCAATTAATAACAAGCCATGCAAAATTTTCAAATCGTTTTGGGGTCATGAACTGATTGTCACGTGCTACGCACTAAACTGTGTTCCATCT
>CAIGRP010020516.1:0-10461 GCA_903798385.1 Fraxinus cuspidata | reverse complement strand
ATTTACACATGCATTTGATGAAGCGAGTTATGATGATTATTTTGACAGCGGAAGATGGAAACTTATAAGGGTCGATGGTATTTGCTAGAGGAAAGATTTGTTGCACACTTTACAAGACACAAGAAAAGGTGTGTAGTGAAATGATAAATGCATCTGAAAGTGATTCTTCACCAGACTTGTGGCACAAGTGATTGGTTCACATGAACGAGAAAGGATTGCAAATTTTGGCAAGGAAGTGCCTCATTCCATTTACCAAAGGTACATCATTAATTCATGTGATTATTGCTTACTTGGTAAACAACATAGAGTTTCATTTCAAAAGTCCTCTAGTAGAAAGTCTAATATTTTATATTTGGTCCATTCTGATGTTTGTGATCCCATTGAGGTGCAGTCCTTAGGCGGCAATAAGTATTTTCTTACTTTTATAGATGATGCTTCACGAAAGTTGTGGGTGTTTTATTTGAGATCAAAAGACCAAGTTTTCCATTACTTCAAGAAGTTTCATGCTATGGTGGAACGGGAAAGTGGAAAGGTTTTGAAGTGTCTCCGAACTGACAATAGAGTGGAATATACGTCTAAAGTGTTTGAAGATTACTGCTTAGAGCATGGTATTAGACATGAAAATACAATTCCTGATACCCCATAATACAAAGACGTGGCAGAGAGAATGAACTGCACCATAGTGGAAAAGGTCAGAAGTATGTTAAGGATGGCTGGGTGACCCAAGTCATTCTGGGGTGAAGCAGTTTTAACAACGTGCTACTTAAACAATCGGTCTCCATCAGTTCCTTTGGATTTTGAGATTCCAGAAAAGGTGTGGACGGGAAATGATGTTTCTTATTCTTATTTGAAGTTTTTTGGGTGCAAAGCATTTGCACATGTGCCCTAAGGAACAACGGTTGAAACGAGATGATAAAGCTAGCGCTTGCATTTTTGTTGGCTACGGAGATGTAGAATTTGGCTATAGACTGAGATCCAGAAAAGAAGAAAATAATCAGAAGCAGAGATGTGATATTTCATGAAATCAGAAGTTGGCAGATTTCGAGAAATCTAGGAATCAAAGACGTACTGATGAGGGTGTCACCGATCATACACCTGTCTCTTTGCTTCCAAACAGTGCCACTCAAGGGGTAGAGACACACGTTGATAGTCATGCTGATGAGTTAGCAAGGGTTGATGAGGATGATCTAGAGGATGTTGAGCAGGGGGAGCAACCTACTACATCGGAACATCATATTAGAAGATCTACCAGGGAGCATCATCCATCAACTAGGTATCCTGTATCAGATTATGTGTTGGTAACTGATGAGGGGGAGCCAAAATGTTTTTAGGAGGTGCAATCTCATAGGGACAAAAAGAGCTGGATGAAGGCTATGCAGGAAGAGATGAATTATTTGTAGAAGAATAACACATATGAGCTAGTAGAGCTTCCCAAATGTAAAAAGGTATTGAAAAATAAATAGGTTTCAAGCTGAAGAAAGATGGTGAAAACTAGTGAATTATAAAGCTCAATTGGTAATGAAGGGCTTCGATCAGAAGAAAGGGATTGACTTTGATGAGATATTCTCCCATGTAGTCAAATGACTTCCGTTCGAGTGGTTTCGTGTTTAGTAGCCAGTTTGGATCTTGAACTTAAGCAGTTAGATGTGAAGACCGCCTTTCTCCATGGTGATTTGGAGGAAGAAATCTACATGGTTTAGCCAGAGGGATTTGAAGTAAGAGGAAAAGAACATATGGTTTGCAGGTTGAAAAAGAGTTTGTATGGTTTGAAACAGGCTTCAAGACAGTGGTACAAGAAGTTTGATTCCTTTATGGTGGGCAATGGTTATACGAGGACAGATGCAGATCATTGTATTTATGTTAGAGAATTTCATAGTGGTAATTTCAATATCCTTTTGCTATACGTAGATGACATGTTGATAGTGGGGCATGATGTTCAGTTGATTCGCAATTTGAAGGTAGATTTGTTGAAGTCATTTGATATGAAGGATCTTGGACCAACACGACAAATTTTTGGGATGCATATTCATCGTGATAGGAAAGCTAGAAAGTTATGGTTATCACATGAGCAATATGTAGAGAGAGTGCTGAAAAAGTTTGAGAGGTACTTCAATGATGTGCTTAACTTTTGGAAGTTCAAAACCAGTTTTGGAGGGCTTTACAAGTGCATATATGGCTGGTGATCTTGATGGTAGAAAATCAACTTCAGAATATTTAGTTTTTAGCCGGGGGAGTTGTCTCATGGCAGTTAAAACTACAGAAGTGCGTTGCCTTATCTACAACTGAGGCTGAACATATTGCAGCAACTAGGGGTTGTCATAGGTTGGGTTGGGTTGATTTTTTCCTCTACCCAAACCTAACCCAATATAATCGGTTTGATCAAAATAACACGTGTAAAGGTTGAAACCTAACTCAACCCAATCAAGTATCGATCGGGTTGTATTGGGTTGGTCAATTTCTCACAACTTATCAACAAAGATTAAAGTTATCCAATTTTCTATTATACTAAATTTGAATAGACAAGATTAAATAATAAGTAAATAAATAAAATTATCTATTATATTATTCAATCATCGTTAGCCAAGCCTACAAAGAACAAAGTTCATTTAACCTAACATGAAAAACTTATACTACATTTCTTGTGGGAAGGACAATGAGCTCCTCCTCTGAAAGTATACCCGACCCGACCCGACCCTCCTACACAGCCAAGTCACCCAACCCGTGTAAAAAAAATTAAAAAAATCGACCGAAACCGTTCGGGTTGGTTCAATTTGGATGGTTTTAATGGGTTCAGTCGAGTTTTGCCCACCTTTAGCAGCAACTGAAGCAACAAAAGAAATGCTTTAGATGAAACGATTTCTCCAAGATTTGAGTTTGAAGCAAGATGAGTATGTAGTTAATTGTGATAGTCAGAGCGTGTTAGACAACTTGAGCAAGAATGCTACTTATCATTCTTGGGGGAAGCATATTGATGTGAGATATCATTGGTTACGACAAATAGTGGTGGAACAATTGATATTGTTAGAGAAGATTCATACTAAGAAGAATCCAGCTGATAAGATGACAAAGGTGGTGACTAGAGAAAAGCTTGAGTTTTGTGCCGAACTGGCCGACATGGAATCTAACTAATCTGTTGGAGGATGATCTCATTTCTCAATAGAGCTGGAGGGGGAGATTGTTATGTAGAATTGGTCCATCCCATGAGGAAATTAAAGTCCAATCCACTTGTATATTTTATTGTAGGTCAAAATTGGTGGCTACAAATATATATAAGAAAAACGTGGTGGCTGGGTGTAAGAAAAAAAAATAGAGAGAAACAGAGGCTGAAAATATTCAGAAACAGAAGTTGATTTTCTCCCCATTTTCTTAACTGTAGCTGCACGTAAACAAGAGAAAATAGAGGCTGAAAATAGAGGCGGAGAAAATATAGAAAAATCAGAAACTGAGACTGCCGGGAGAGATAAAAACAAAGGAAAAACTTGGCTTCGGCTTCATGGAAAGCAAGTGTCTTTCTTCCTTCTTGGGGTGTGGATTTCACATAAGTTTGCTATCTATTCAAAACAAATTGGGAATTTTTCTAAGAGATTACTTGGTGCTACAAAGGAAATGTAGTATTTGGAGTTGAGATTATTATTTTCTTAGAGATTGATTATAGTTGTATTCCCAAAATGTTGAGAATTCAAGTTTAGGCATAAACTTGAAAGTTGTTATCTCGGTTTATTATAGTGGATTTGGCCGGAATTGTCCCGTGGTTTTTTTTCCTCTACATTGGAGGGTTTTTTCCACGTAAAAATTTGGTGTTGTGTTCTATTGTTTTGCTATGATCATTTACTAGTATATTTAATCATTCTAGTTAATTGCTTGAATTGTTGAATTTATTTTTGCAAGTAGTTATTGTCCAACATTCATTTAATTTTGACTTGGATTAATTATGTGAGTGAATGTTTTATCCTTTTATGTTTATGATCTTTCTCTCTATTGTTGCATAAATAATACTCTCGGGCTCAGTTTCAATAGCAAACCGAATCAAACACCATGCAATCGAATGGCTCAAACCCACAACTATTAATCACTTTGGTTGCCCTCTTTTACGCACAAAGGATATGGTTATGGTGGCTACAATTAACCATTAAGGAAGAGAAAAGGAAAGCAATGGCCCAACTCGCAGAAGAACGGCTGCCCTCTTTCCTGACAATTCAATTGCACCCACACACGGTTCATAATGGCAAGAGGCACCGATATATAGATGTGGAAATTACATCTATCCATAGTTTTTAAGTTCTCAATTCAAAAATCAAATTTGTAAATTTATTGTTCAAAAAACATATGATAATTAAAATTTTTAATATTATAAAATTAAACTAATTTTCTTGCCACCGATATATAGATGTGGAAATTACATCTATCCATAGTTTTTAAGTTCTCAATTCAAAAATCAAATTTGTAAATTTATTGTTCAAAAATCATATGATAATTAAAATTTTTAATATTATAAAATTAAATTAATTTACTTCAACACCCAAAACATCCACCTCCACCTCCACCCCACACCCACTTACCCCATCCGTACAAAATCCTAATTCATCTTTAGTTGCTGTTTCATTTTTCGCCCCCACTCCATAGACACACCCGCCCCATCCCATAGAAGCACTCGCCACCGTCACATGCATTGACGGGGGTATCATCACTGACATGAGCGCGCGGCGACAAGCAAATCATCGGTGACATAGCACGCGACAACAACGAATCAGCATTGCGATTTCTCTCTCTCTCTCTCTCTCTCTCTCTCTCTTTATATTTTGTCTTCTGCATATGTTTCTTTGTTGGTGCTATATGTTTAGGCGTTGACGTGCGTGAGCCACGATTGGTGGTGCACAAGTGGTGTTGGTGGTATTGGTGGTTTGCAATAGCGTTGATTGTGTTAGTGGTTCACAGAAGAGCAGGCGGTGCGATTAGGGTGTTGTTATTGGAAGTGGTGTTGTGGTTGTGATTCTGGTGATGGCGACGGCGACGATAGTGTGGGACAAAGATTATGTGATCAATAATTTTGATGTTATGACCAATAAATAATATGTGATCTAAAAATGTGATTGTGACTAAATTTGAAATTGTGACTCAGTTGTGACCAATTAATTCAATAATTTGTAATTGAGAAATAACTTGTGACCAATTAATTTGATAATTTGTAAATGTAAAATAAATTGTGTCAATTAAAATTTGTGATTTATAACCGATAAATTAATTGTAACTTATAAAATTTTTTATTTATGATCTATAAATTTTTTTATTTGTGACCGAAAAATAATATCCGACTAATCAATTCGATAATAAGTGATGATAAATAAACTGTGACATATAAGTACGTAGTTGTGACCATAATATATTTAATTAATAAAATATATATTTAATTAGTTATTTCATAAATAAAATTTAATTAATATCTGATTTTGAAATAATAAACATTGTTTGTTAGTTTTGAAATGAGAATGAAATTTTCCCTACGTATATTTCGGTGTAGGATGAAGTTGGGCCAACAATACGTAAATGGGCCATTCAACAAATGAAACCTTAATCATTTAAGTTGCTTATAATGACACAAATTTTTTTGGGTAGAGCAACACATTGCGGTGTTGATATAATTAATCTAACTCGTTTTAACATTATCATCCAAATTTATTGAATATCAAAACTCAGCGTCTATATTTAATTATTTATATATATATATATAAAACCTTCTCTAGTAGACAAGCCTCCAAAAATTCTCTTGCTAAATTCAACCCCTTCAACATCATATCAATTAAAGGACAAAACATTCTTTCCCTAATAAATTGTCATTATAATTTTCACAAATCTTATAACATTAAAAACTTGGTGATTATATTTGTCAGCGATAAAAATTCACATGTCAATCTTTAGGGAAAAATCCAAATCCATCAAACACGTTTAGTCGCGGCAAAACAATAGCATGAAAATTAAACACAGAACTGTAGAAAAATTTTAACACAGAACTATTCTTTTTTATTCACAATACACACTCTTAGCACAAGGACTTGAGTTTATTCTTTATATAACTACTGGCAATTCTATGCCCAGATTTAAAGTCCACTTAGTTATTATATTTAGCTTTGTAGTCCTTCCAGAGCTGATCTACAGTCTTGCCAAGAAGCTCAACAAAGTACTTATCACTGTAACCATTTCTCATCTTCTTGTTAAGTTGTGCTACAACCCCAGTTTTGAGGCTGTTGCAATAATCCAAGAAGAATGCAGTCACGTCGTAACCTTGATCCCACCAGTCTCCTTTCCCGGGTTTCACCCAATGACTAGGTGCATAGCCAGCCTTGAGCCTCACATAATCAGCTATACCTGTTGCAGTTGTAAAATTTATCATTTAGACAAGGGTTCAGTAGCTTAAATTTTAGATGAAATGATCCAAGAATACCTTCTACTAGCCCTTCAGGAGCTTGACCATTTCCATTCCATTGCCAGATGTGAGTCATTTCATGATACAAAACTCCAGTGATCTCTTTTCTCACATCACCAGAGTAACCCTTTATGTATCTTGCACTGACGTGAATCTCGTTGTTGCTGGCGTATGCAATTCCGTCCATATCATCAATGAATAAACTTACTCTCTGAACATTTTTCCGGTCAGCCGGAGAACTGAACTGTTGGAAGATTCTCCATATGAAACGTTTAGATAGGTACAGTGTTTGGGTGGTGTATTGAACTCCAATTGCACTAGTGAATCGAGCACCGCCGGGAGTGTTTGAAGCAGTGTTGGTTATTATGTAGTCCTCTGCATGGATTCCTTGGATAGCTGTTAGAATCGCCAAGAAAGAGAGACAGTATATTCTTGAATTAGCCATGGTTTATGCATGCAGTTAGGAACACTGCGGTTTATACTTTGTATATATAGATGAAGAAGAGTTGGTCGAATAAATTTTCATAATATAGTGGGAATCAAATTGAAGTTTAAAAATATGATGAATTGATTCTGGCATTGGCGCACTGCCGGCGGCCGCCAATAGATATTGTAGCCCTTTTTGACAAAGTCACCCATTTACTTAGCGCAGTGCGCTTCGCTGCAAAGCCAACATGTCCTCTGCTTTTAATTTTATGTGGGATTATGTTGTTACCACAATTTTTATTTGTTACACCATATTTTAATTATAATTAAGTTAATCAATCTTTGTTCGTTGTAGCAGTTATATCCTTAACTTTTTTCTCCTTTGAATTCTTGTCTTTAACTTTTTATCAAATAGTACGCCTCGTTTTTTATAATAATTTATCAAAATATTTTGTTTTCATGTTTCGAAATGAAGGAAAAATATATTTCGTAATTTTATTTATTTATTTTAAAAAATATGATAAAAAATAACTTATTTTACGCTTTTTCAACTAACTTTTGGAAATAAAACTGTTATTAAATACAAAAATATGTTAATGAATGAAAAGTTTAAAGTTAAGAATGACATGACGTTGGGGAATAAGTGTTATAATAAGCAAAGATTAAAAATTTTAAATGCAATTAAAATGTAGTGCAAAAAATAAAAATTGTGATGTGAATATAATTACTTTTAATTTATAGAATATGGGGATATGTTTAGCCATGTTTTAGATGAAAATCATATTTTTAATAAATTTTGATAAAAGTTAATGGCTTGTGTGGTTGAGAAAATGTGAATTCAATAAAATGTATGATTAAATATATATATTTTTTTGTTTTGATTTAAATTATAATTCAATTTTTTAGCTGAATTAAATCGAAGGTTATTAGGATTCAATTTGACTTGGTTGGCGTTTAAGAAATTTGTTGAAACTGAACTATAATCCATTTAATTATTTAACTAAATTAACTAAATAAGGGATTTAGAAACGTCAATGAATACTCAAATAATAAACAAACCATTAGGACTTCGAATCCCGCCACATTTTTCTATCTTATATATGAGTCCAAGACTTTGATAGTATTAATTTTGACGATAAAAATTTATATTCCTATCTTGTTTAATAATCTTTCAAATATAATTAAACATATCCTCAATATGACCTAAAATATCCCTAGCCTGGATGCGAACATATGAAAATACATTAAATTACGAGAACATTCAATTGTTACCATGTATTATCTTTTCTATTCATTCTCCCAATGATAATAGAAATCACACATTAGATCAATTAGTGACCAAATAATTGAAAAGCAAAAAATCATATTAAGTATTCAAAACCAAACAAAAATTAAACGTCTAAATCTGGAATTTTATATAAACATCAAAACAAACATCACTCATAATTAAAGTTTGAAAAGAAAATGGAAATAAATCTTGAAATCCTGGAATCTCTTTAATGACTCATTGTTCAATCTCCTTAAATATCTTTTTCTTCAACCCAAACAAAGATGTATGAAAATATATGGATATGTGTTAAATATATCAATAGCTTCTATAAAACTTGTAAGAAATATGTAATATATGTATTTAATGGCTACCTCCTTAGGCTTCTTCTTTTTAAGATATATGTAAATTATATTCCATTAGCCTCTCATAAGCTTCTCCCTTATATTGTAGGATTTGAGTAACAAATGTAATTTAATTAGAATAGTGCTACAGTCTTATTGGTGCTAGAACAATGATTTAGATGACGACATATGATAGATTCCATTAAATGAACAAAATCTTCTTGTATATAAATGAATCTATCATTTATTAACTTCATAATTGCCACTTAGAGTGGAAAATAAGAACTATCCAAATTGATCGACGGATACTTAACAACAGGTGATCAGCACTAATTTAGACGACAGTGAGATTACTACCATATTATATAAAGAAGTTGAGTTTTTTTTTTTTTTTGAATAATATAGTAATTAACACACTATCACTTAAGTCTGTGTTAATCACTCGAGATCATACATAACATTATTCAAGAAAATAGAGTAAAGTAATACACGAGCATGCAATGGGTTGACCAGTTTGTTCCAGTGTCCAAATTAGATTTGGTCACCAATGTGGTCTACTAAAGGATAGAGAAACGCATATTTTTTCTAAATAGAATTTTATTGTAGTTTATATTTGACAGAGATTTTTTAGAATTATTTTTTTAAACTCATTTTTAATCATACATTTATTTCAATAAAATAATTTTTTATGTGGACTCATAATTTTTCTACTTCTTTATTACATATTCTCCAAAAAAAAAAAATTATTTTTCGCAAAATCGTTCTAAAAAATTAATTATGTGGACTCATAATTTTTCTACTTTTTAATTACATATTCTCCAAAAAATAAATTATTTTTCACAAAATCATTCTAAAAAATTCTACGCCAAACCTAATATGGTTGAACATCCAATACACTGCTTTAAAGGTGCTGATAATAATTAGAGGAGGACTAGCTAGACATGCCCACCCGTCCATTATGTGCCATATCTACTTCCCACCTTCACAATTTTTTATTCAAATGCGACAATAAACTCATATTTCACGTGTTTTTACTATTTATTTTCAATTTACGTATTAAATATGTACTTAAAATTAATCCTCTTAATTTCTGTATTAAATATTGAACAAGGAGTCATTAAACTTATATTGTAGGGTTTGGGAGTACTTCCTTGTGCAGTTAACACCACAATCACTTTTAAAAGTAACCCAGTTGTAACAGCATTTTCATTTAATTAGCCTCTTTCAAAAACAACTTGAAGACTTCTTGAAGTTATGTAATTTGTGCAAGTATCAAAAGAAATTAGAGAGGAATTTGAACCAAGAGTTAATTCTTTGGCATTTATCAGTCTGTTAGAAATAATGTTGTCCAATACTGGGATTCTCATAAATTCCAGAAATTTAGCTGTTATGAACCCATCTGAATTGGCTTTTATGAAGATAAAATGAAGCCGAACATCGTTTAACTATAGACTAAAAAGAAGTTACCCCTTCGAGGGTGGCTGAGTTGGTGGAGCAGGTGAACGTGGAGATCGAAGGTCAAGAGTCCAAATCACTTGTCAACACTTTCTCGGTCGAGCCCGTCACACCGGGCTTGTCTAGTGCGGTTTATTTCTCCTATGTGATTTTCGAGTTACTACACATGGAGCGAGGTTCACCCAGTGCGCACTCACGAGTAGTGTAGTGGCTGCGGGTTCCTACGTCAACAAAAAAAAAAAAAAATACATAAAAGAAGTGAAAAGAGCAAGACTTCACAACGCAAATGACAATTACAAAATAACTACAGCAGGATCTGATTCCTAAGACTAAATATATCGTCCACATGTCAGTTCAGTCCATTTTGGGGGCGATGATAATATTTGGACTTGGCCCAGTTCTCTGTTTGATCCATTGACTGAAAATTTAAAGATGGTGGCCTAAAACCCTGACCCAATATATGGTAAATCGCATTTTGGATAAACAATTTTAGTGATCACTTAATGCTAAAGTCATCAGTTGCTCTGGACCGTTGATCATCATCTGAG
>CAIGRP010020514.1:0-16795 GCA_903798385.1 Fraxinus cuspidata | reverse complement strand
CGTCCCGAAAGGACCGAGAGTAGGCGGAATGTAGTCTAGCGGAGCAGACTACTGCCGCACGGTATCCCTTTCTGTGTCAAGAAGAAAGGCACCCCGTGAAAATAGGGGTGGGTTTGTGATTTTGAAAAATTAAAAGTTGTTATTGAGATTAGTGTCTATTAGACAACCATTTTGGTATAAAAAAGAGTTTTGGATAGTGATTTTTTCGATAATGTAGAGCTAAAAGGCAAATAATTTTTTGGTATGTGTAGAATATTTTATTGTCTGAATATGTAATTGAAAATGATTCCATAACAAACCATAAAATAAATTATAGAGCGTCAAACGGGCATTAAGGAGTTACTTTGAATGTGTTTTGAGTAAATTTTTCGAAGCATTTTTTTTTAGTTAGAAGAATTTTCAAAAGAATTGGCTTAAAATAGCTTCTTAGCCTCACGTGCCACTTCTACAAGACGTAAGAGTAGAAATAATAAATTGATGCATCTAAACATCAACAAGACGTGTGTTTTTTTGTAATTCACACCTTGAAAGATGTCAACGCTAGTTTTTCTGGTGTGTTTGGACTTCTAGCATCTCAGAGAGATCAAAGTTTGGTTGAGAACAAGAAGATCAATGATAAGAATATTTAGCGCATTAAAGTGGATGAAGAAATAAGCCCAAGGTACATCTTGACATTCTAAAGTCAAGAAAATTGTACTTGCTTGCACGGTCTACCAAATTTGAATGGCGCGAATTAGAATGATTTTTGAGAATCTTAAACAATGTATCAATTGTATAGTGAGACAGATTAAAACACATTTATATAAAATCATGTTTTTTTTTGTATTCTAATATTTTGGTTCAGTATATTTAATGTTGGTTGATTGATCTTGTTACATCTTTACTCGGGTATGTCTAATGTACTTGTACGTGAATTTTGATCAATATCGATAAAAAAATGTTAGAAGCCTTTAAGAAATTTTAAGATGTTTTTGAAAATATTTATAAGATGAATTATTCGTAAAGTTTGAATTGAAAATAATGAACTCCTCTCAAAATATTACAATATAAGCATAAAAATGAAAGTTTATAAAATTTTTATAATTTGAAAATATTCTTATATACCTTCCGTTCATCTTTCGAGATCCAAACGTTACGGAATCTTTAAACATAATTCACTGAATTACTGTTCAAAAGTTGAAGGAAAACATCCCTCAGATAAAGTCTAGACGACCACTCCCTGTATAATCTACTGGGATAGCAATAAATTTTCTGTTTTTTAACACTAATATAAATCAAACCGAGGAATGAAAAACATGGAAAAAAAATCGATGATTGTTGTGTTAACGGTGCTTTTAGTAGTAGGCACCGGTGCCGATTATGTTAGACCTCTGCCTCGTAAAGCTCTGCACTTTCCGTCGAGCCCTAAGCACTCATCCAATCCTCAACAGGTGAAATCCGTTTCTTGCTTTTTTTACTTTTGATTTATAAGTGGGTTTTCTTAAAATTGGATTTTCTTCTTGTTTTTGAGCTTTGAATTGATTTTCTGGTTGTGGGATGTCTTGATTTATTTTGATTAGTTGATAGAATGGGTTAATTGTTCTTTAAATGAACTATGGGACTATTAGAGTCATTGGACTAGATTTCTTCATACCGTTTAGGTACATCATCATTTACCTGATTTAACTGTGTGATTGCATTGGAGTTGCTCATGGTCGAATTATGAAGTTGAATTCTTTTCATGGTGTCAAATTATTCAAAATTATAGAACTTTCTAAGAGATTTTTGACATAAAAGTTCCCTAATTTCGGAATGGTTCTGTTGATCTGCTGTTAAAATTGCATAACTATGTTTATCTCTCAACACTGGCAATTGGTTTTCTTGAACTTTGTAGCGTTAATGGCCATTTCAGGTTCACATCTCGTTGGCTGGAGATAAACACATGCGGATAACGTGGATCACTAGTGATAAGTCTTCCCCTTCAATGGTTGAATATGGAACGTCACCCAAAAGCTACAACTTTATAGCTGAAGGAGAGAGTACTAGTTATAGTTATTTTCTGTACAAGTCGGGAAAGATACACCATACTGTCATTGGGCCGCTTGAAGATGACACCGTGTATTTCTATCGATGTGGGGGTAATGGTCCCGAGTTCCAGTTCAAAACCTTGCCATCTCAGTTTCCGGTTACTTTTGCTGTGGCTGGCGACTTGGGTCAGACTGGATGGACTAAATCGACTATAGACCACATAGAGCAGTGCAAATATGATGTTTATGTGCTTCCTGGAGACCTCTCTTATGCTGATTACATGCAGCATAAGTGGGACACATTTGGGGAGCTAGTGCAGCCACTTGCAAGTTCAAGACCCTGGATGGTGACACAAGGGAACCACGAGAAGGAGGAGATACCAATCTTAAAGGGTGGATTCGTATCTTATAACTCAAGATGGAAGATGCCATTTGAGGAGAGTGGGTCTAGTTCAAATCTGTATTATTCATTTGGAGTTGCAGGAGTTCATGTTATCATGCTTGGTTCCTATACAGATTATGAGAAGTACTCTGATCAATATAGTTGGCTGAAGGTTAGTTGACACAATATTTTCTTGCTTGAAATTTTGCTAATTAATTATTATTATTTTTTTTTTGATCAATTCATTATGTGTTAATGCTTTAGAGAAACAAGTATGGCATTTAAGTTTCATAACTTTATACATGACTAGGGGTCGGGAAATTAATCCTTTAGGTATACTTAGGTGATTGAATAATATTGGATGATTTTGTGTCATGGCTGATTTTTAACTATCACAACGCAAATTATTTCTCACTCTTGCAGTGCCTTCTGCTGCTCCTATCCTAATACCGTCATTCTCTATCTCTAGACTTACTGATTATTGCTAATTAAGTATGAAGAGCTTACTACTGAACACCTGAAAGCCTCATGTGCTCCACTTCGTACCAAAACACTTGTCTATCCTCAATGCTGATTCTCATCAAGGTTCCAACTCCCATGTCGCCCCCGCACAAATATTCCAGATTATCTAGATTGTTTGTTTGGGTTTCCTTTGCTTAGGTTTCATTTTATACGTCTCTTATGGGCATATGGCAAATAAATATCCAAGAACTGAAACCTCTTCCCCATTGTCAAATAGACCGGTAGGTTCACTTGACATTGTCTGGGGAATCGAACTTCTTTGCCATGAATAAACATGGTATAGAACTGGATTGTGAAAGGGGTGTAACATTTTGCTATTATTGGAGTATGATTTTTTAAGTTGATCTCGTGCTGATATAACTGAATTGTTTATGTAACTTCAAATTGTAGGCTGATCTTTCAAAAGTGGACCGTGAGAGGACGCCCTGGCTTGTTGTAGTATTCCACGTGCCATGGTATAACAGCAATCATGCTCATCAAGGTGAAGGTGACGACATGATGGCATCCATGGAACCGTTGCTTTATGCAGCTGGTGTGGATCTTGTGTTTGCTGGTCATGTGCATGCTTATGAGCGCTCGGTAAGCTACACCAGCGATAGCTTCAATTATATTTGATTTATGGGTATTTGACCTTTCAATTCTACTGTGCAACAGAGACGTGTTTATAATGGTAAATCAGATGCCTGCGGACCCGTCCACGTAACAATTGGTGATGGAGGAAACCAAGAAGGTTTAGCACACAAGTAAGTCGACTTAGTAAGATTTGTTCATTACAAAGCCAAGCAAGAAAACTATAAACACTTGTATCTGTAACTATAAATTTATTTACAGGTACTTGGAACCCCAACCTGAGTGGTCGATCTTCCGTGAAGCAAGCTTTGGTCATGGCGAGCTCAGGATAGTGAACTCGACTCACGCATTTTGGAGCTGGCATAGGAATGATGACGATGAACCGGTTAGGTCAGATCAAGTCTGGATAACCTCTCTGGTTGGTTCAGGGTGCCTTGCTGAAAGGAGTCGTGAAGTGAGAAACATACTCATGGAACCTTAAATCGGTGACTTGGGATTGTCTGCTTTGTAACTGGATGTACTCCTTAGGCATATGTAAATACTTGTCCTTTTGTTGGGACGGCCTAGTTTCTTTATGATAATTAGATCCAAACTTTTTCACCGGCATGTCTACGATTGTAATATGGTAACGATACGTGTTACTATCTTTTCCACAATATATCCTATTTGGCTACAAGTATTCATTATGCAGACCAACGTTCTCTTTGACAGCTGATTATTCTTTCCATTATATTAACTTGCAAAATAACTTTCTCAAAGCAAATAAACATGGAAGCAACTAAGCAAAGCAAAGGGAGATTTGAATTCACAGAATGTAAAAATTCTGTTCAATAAGCAAAAAGAGAGCCATCTTTATCCATCATCTTTTGTATACAAATCGATTTTATGAGCTTACAGTTCATGAGATGCTCAGTGTTTCAGAGGCTTTGTTCAATCTTTCATCCTTGCTTCGCCTCTGATCGCCAACCATGGATTCGAACACGTGCAAGAGACTATCTAATCCTTCAGAATCTTCCCCTAAAGCCTTCATTGCATATACAATGCTTTCGATAGTGGACAAATATCCAGCCCTCGGCTGATGTCTCACTTCATTATACAAGCTCAATTTATCCAAATCCAACCTTAAATGTGGCAAAAGTTTCAACCATGGGTTCTCACTGTACACTCTCTTTGCCTTGGCCCATGTTCCATCCAACACAATCAAATTCCTCACCTCGAAATCTAATCCCTCAATGCCAACTGAGTTTTCGCTCGGAAATAGAAGCACTGATCCAGGAGGAACTACAGCTTCAAATTCTTCAGTTTCTTGGTACTCATTGCTCACATCCAATGGCTTTCTAAGAAGCCTTTTTACAACAAACCCTTTTCTTATATCACCAATGTCTACATCAGATGACAATAGAGCATCAAGATTCATTTTTTGTTGTTTGTTCGGGTTCATTGAACAATGATAGAAGGATCTAATAGCTCCATACTTTTCAATAGTAAATTCGATAACAGTTTCTTTGGGACCTCGAGAAGCTGCTTTTTCTTTATCAAACACTTCGTCCATTACACCTGATTCTAACTTGGAATGGATGCTTCCACTCGTCATGAAGTCCGAATTTCGCGAGAAAACTGCATTGTTCTTGCAAATCTTACGCATTTTCACACCATCAAAATCAACAAAATCGAATCCCAATTCGCCATTTCCGGAAATTGAGGCTCCAACACAATCATCCCTCTCTCTTTGACTTGGCATTTGCCCCAAAAGAAGGGCGCTTTCTCCCCAATCGACACATTCGATTTTATAACTCGGGTCAAGTAATCTAATAAGGAAACGAGCTTGTAAATTAACATCAGAAACTGAAATCACGTCGACATTTTTAAGCCCCAAAGTAGCGATTCTGACGGAATTAAGAGGGTGCTTTTTCTCAAGGCTGTGTTGAAAAATGGTAACGGCTACAGAGCTTTCGAGCCTTGGAGTCTTGAGCCGCACACAGAGGCAAATACGGGTCGGTTTGGAGCAGGATGGACAAGTGGGTCTCTTACTGGCTCCGCATTGAGTAACCATTTGGGGAATTAGGGTTTGGATTCGAGGAAATCTGTGGATTATGTTACGTAATGGATTGAGAAGGGTTCCGGGTCGTAATCCGATTGGGATCCGCACTTGGATTGTCATTCGATCCATTCATTTCACATTGTGGGTTGATCCGATTGACATAATTCAGAAGCAAACTGAATAGTAATTGAAGAATGTCTTTAGGAAATAGGGATGACAACGGTGAGGGGCGGGGTCGAGGATACCTCCCCCACTCCCCGCCTCGCTTGGGGGAAACACCAGATGGAGGGAAGTTGATTATAAGTTGATTAATTTTAGGAAACAGTCATGCTTCATGTGCGTACAGCATATTGTACACCATATTTTATACTCCGACATGTGTCAATTTACCATTTGACTGTTAATTTGTTTTTTCATCAATCAAATCTTGCCAATAAGAATGATGTCAAAACATGACGTAAAAATGTGATGTACAAGTGACTTTATCCTTTAAGAAAATGCCACTGTATACTCTTCCTTGACATAATTGTTGACATTTGTGTGCGTTCGCAAGTGTTGATTGGATTAAAAAAATTGTCAAAAATTTAAATTATTTAATGGTGTGTTGTTACGTGACACAATGTAAAAATTGATGTAAAAATGATGTACATGTAGCATGATTATTAATTTTAACGTCCACATATATTACATTAGTTAAAGCGATTTCAATAGATGGAATCAATAGATTTTTAAGTAAATCAAAGTTTGGTGATTGGTAAGAATTTTAGCCCATTTTTGATATAATATATTCTTTTTAACTTATTTTTTTAAAATTTATTTTTAATCACACGTTTTCTCAATAAAATAATATTGATCGTGGAATCATACAATTTTTCTAAATTTTAGCTATATATTCTAAAAAAAATAATCAATTTTAAATAAAATTTATTTCCAAAAATTTACATCAAACACGTCCTTACGCAAAAAGAAAAGTGAAGAAACTAATGGAGGAGGAACTATTACTTGCAGTGTGGTGCCCTCGCAGACCATTTCATAACCAAATCAATTAGACACCATTACCCTCCAAAATTTCATTCAAAGTTCCAACCTTTAGCCTAATGACGAGGATAAAGTGGACATTTTACACGAAAATTTCTGGCCCGATTGCCCCGTAACGGAGTTGGTGACACGAACATTTGACCAACTTAAACCAAACCACACGCCATTGCTGTTGAAAATTTTGCTCTGAAATTCTGCTAAATTTTCGAAAATTTGCGTATTTTCGAAGGCCCAGTTGTTGAAAATGCATGATTTTTGCTTTACAATCCCATATGGGCTGATTCTGGTGTGCGGTGGGATCATTGGATATGTCAAGAAAGGCAGCACAGCTTCACTCGCCGGAGGACTTGGCACCGGATTCTTGCTTATACTCGCCGGTTATCTCAGCCTCCAAGCTTTCCACAAACGCAAAAACTCCTATTTGGCCTTGATTATTGAAACTGGTACTGCTTATTTTCTTCAAGCATACTTATGGAAATTATTAATATAGCATTTGGGTAATTTTTTTGTGATTATTTGATGTCTTTTGGAGAATCATGCATTTATCTGTATCCGGTTAAATTATGTGGTTTGGATCTAATTGTAGCAACTATAATTATGAAATTAAGAAGACAACTATAAAATTTTGTGTGGATCTGGGAAAAAATGAATATGGTTTCTGCTAGTATTATAAAAAATAAAATGGTTTGATGTCATCTTGTTTCTTCTTGCTATTTATGCAACTGAAATAGCTCACTCTCTCATCTAGATGCTGTGCTTGGTAATATTGGTTGACTGGCTTTTTAACTCGCTTATCTCTGTGAATTTTGGGTTATCGTTGCACAATGAATAATAAATTTATAGACCATCAAGAGCATATGTTATGGCAATGTTTAGTGCTGGATGTAGATTTCACACTAAATTGTATGAAATTTGACACTGAATCCGAAAACTTAAAAAGATTAGTGTTGCTTCTCATGTCCAACTATTCAAGAAACGAATCTCTCTTTGCATCACAGCTTTTTCTTATCCACAGTGAGTAGAATCAAAATGGAGGAAGCTCTTCAATTTCCAAATCTCTGGAGTAATTTAGGGCGTGTTTGATGCATATTTTTTGAGATAGATTTTGTGAAATGTGATTTTTTTGGAGATTGTGTGGTTAAAAAGTGGGGAAAAATTATGGGTCCACGTGTAAAATTATTTTATTGGGAGAATCTATCGTTGAAAATGAGTTTCAAAAAATTTGTACCAAACAAGGCTTAATGTCTGAGTTGTATCTACTTCTGTTCTTATGAATTTTACATTGTCTTAAACAGTTTGTGCCGCCATACTGACTTGGGTCATGGCACAGCGTTACATGCAAACTTCAAAGATAATGCCTGCTGGCATTGTTGCTGGGATCAGGTAACTGAAAATGATAAACTAGCCCATTTGCATCTGGTCTTTTGTGTTCAAACTTGCATTGTAGAGTTTTGGAGTTGGTGCATTCATTCCTTTTGTTCTCTCTCATAATTCATATTGTATAACTTGACGTGTTTAATTTTTTACATACCACATATCATAGCCGTAGTTTCCTTGTTATAGCAAGGCGTAAGTTACTTTTCAAAAAATGAAAAGTGCAATAGAGAAAGTTCACAAATCTTGCAAATTATGACATCTAGATATCTCTTCTTAATATTAGAATTTATGTTCTATTTGAGATGTAATAGTAATACAGAAGCTAGCTTGCATTTCCTTTATGCAGAAAAACCTTTCTGAAATCCTTGATGAGTTAAATATTTTTGGAAGACAAATGAAGATTTTTATTTTTTAGGAGAAGATTTGGTGCTGCACGTGATTTTACCTATTCCAAATTCATATTTACTCTTACTAAAAAATTTAAATAACTCTAGGACTTTTCCGTTCACCATGAGGGATATTGAAGATCAATAGATGATTGATCATGCATATCTGTTAGGAAACATATTCCTATAAATTGTAATTAAGCTTAGCCGAAAGGACATGTAATTAAATTAAGCTTAGGAAACCTAAATGTTAAATCCGAAACTTGATAGCATGAAGAAAATGACTAAAATCCACAAGTTCTTGATTGCAAATTGTTGAATTGGATGAAGAAGTCCATCTTCTGTTGTGGTTTCTATTTTGTCGGAGAATGTTGTGTAAGAAGGTAAAGAGCTTTGTTCTTGAGCTGCATCGCATACTCTGTTTCATGTTGAATGCCCCGTAGTTTATTCAGATTGGTTTGCTTACCATCGAATGTTGTCTGCAGCGTCCTCATGACCATATTCTATCTGTACAAGATTGTGACCGGTGGCAACCATTTCCCGCCCAAGACTGAGTAATGGCACGTAGCTTCTCTTCCTACACTGATTCTATACTGTTATTTACTGAGAAACAATTACCCAAAACCATGGATTTGTCGATATTGCTGGCTAGTCTTTTTGTTGTGTTCTCTGAGTAGAGTGACTGTATTAATTGAAGAATGTTAGCATTTCCTCGACTGTTAATCCAACTGTTTTCTCTACTTCATTGATGCATCGGTATTTTCATTCCCATGGTGAAAGGAATTCGTATTCTGTCATCAGAGCTTACATTCCCTTGTTTGAGAAAGTCGAAAAACATGCAGAATTCAAAGGATATGTGTAATAATGCATATTGTTTCCTCCCCATCAATCATTTTTCATTTAAATTAGCAAAGAACAAGAAGCATGTCAAGCTTTTTCTATATTAAATGTTAATATATTGTAATATTGAGATTACATTAATTTAATAGTTATTTAATATTAAGAATATTACAAAAATAATTGTATAGTTGAATTAAAATTACGTTGTATAGTTGGAACTAATAGTAGTACCAAAATAATTCAATTCTTGGTTCTACAAATCAAAATTAATTAAATTTTAATTGGAATCCAGTTGAATTGGCTAGTTCAATTTGATTTGGTTTGATTAGTGCAATTTGAGATAAAAATCTCCACCCTAATATTGATTCCAAATCAACCGAAGTTGAACTAAACTGGCTGAATCTATTCAATTTTAGTTTGATTCGCGTGGAATGTTTCCATTTTTCAATTAAATTTGTCGACCTTATTTAATACTTCGTAATTACTGTTGATTCGAAGGCGAAGAATGCCATGCTAGACAGTAGAGTATGTCGTCGCTTCCCTGAGTCCATCCTCGTTTTTCGATCCGTCGGGTTCATCCCCTTTCAAGCATACTCCTGTATTATTCACCACCCACGAGAATGGTTCACCAACCTCGCTTAGGTATTGCAACGAGAGTTTCGGTGATTCCCATGTTTTTTCCTTCACATTTTCACTTGTGTAAGTAGGAATATAACAACAACAACGAATAGATAAATGTTCAACAGCAATTTTGAATAACAGAATTGCAGCAACTTTCTAAAAGTCAAAACAATTTCTCAATGTCTATTTAACAAAGTACCCAAATCTCCAGAGAAATGCTCTCTGTTAGTATGTAATGAAAACTACACAACATGTATAGCTATTTTAGTTTGATCCCTGTATCAAACTGCGCTGGTTAGAACAAAAAAGTCACAGTAAGTTAAAAAAGGGAGAAATCTCGGTCACCCCATTGTCTAATGAATTTCTTTTGATTCGAAATCTCTATGTTCTAAACTATGCTGATATTCCTGTAGCTTCCTTTGGCATCAAAAATAGGAAACAGACCGGGATGAAGGTGCAGAAAAACTGGATAATGATTCCTAAGAGAAGGTTGTCGAAAGAACCCGAGGAAATATTCAGAATTGAAGCCAGTCCCGCACCTACGAACGATCCAAGTGTTGATCCTAAGTTGTTTATAGACATAAAGAGTGCAAATAAAGTTCCTTCAATCCCAGGTGGACAAAGCTGCCCTGATAAGATGAGGAAAGGCATGAACCTGTGTTGAAATAGAGAATTGGGTGAGTTTATTAACTGCAAGTTTTCAAGATTCATCGTCAGGTTATTTATACTCAATGGGCCAAAACAAACCAATAGATACATATAGATAGAGAAGCAAGGAAGAATGCATAAATTCTTGATCTGGGGTGTAATGATCTACTGCAAATAAAATCGACTTCTAATACCAAATGTGGAGTACATACTTAAATTGATTGATGCCATCTGCGAGAGCTGAACCAAAAAGCACCATAACCTTGTCTGATATGCCTAATGAAATATTTGATCTAGATACCAAAACTACATCCAGAAGAATCAAAATAGACAACCCAATATGAGTGCACCTGCGAAAAATACAAAGATATCGAAAGAATAAACAATTTTGAAAAACAAATCCAATAATCGTCTCTTCGTTCAACTTTAAGAAAACAAATAAAAGATATGGATACAAGATCAACTTACAAGAGAATCCTTCTCAATTTCATCTTCTGCAAGAACCGGTTATAAATAAAGGTTCCAATCATGAGGCCTAACCACCCAATAACACGTGTTGTGCCCAAGAAGGATGCTTCCAGGTTCAAAATTTCAGTCTGGTAATAGAACATGACAGTCGATAGGTTTGGAAAAGTCACATGTGCTAGAAAAAACCAAGCCATTGGTCTAGATTTCCCAAGAGAGTATGAGGAAAAATAAAAATAAATCATTAGCATGATAAATTAATCCACAAGAATAGAAGGATAATTATAACATAACAATTCAATACGGGTAAGTAACCTGGGTTCGAGTCAGATAGGGGGAATAAGGATGAATTTTCTTTTAAAAAAAGTACGATGCATACTTAAGTCAATCTCAGCACTTCACTACACCCAAGCTTTAGACTTTTATTGAAGGGATAGCATTGTCATCAGTTGCTTAACTAAGTTATCTTCATAATCATAACTATATTTATAACCTTTTCTCTATAGACAACATTGACTAATTCACAGGACGGTCTAAGGGTGGCTCTACTTGTCTGATGTTTACCTCAAAAATTCAGATAATCTCTTTAATGAAGCATTATTTATTTGCGTTCATAAAATGATTACAGAAATAAACAATTAACTCATTCACATTCATGCACATTGATTTAGTATATTTCCAATGTAAAGCAATAAAAGTGAGACATAATCACTACCTAAGTATGAACCAGCTAAATTAGAAAGAATTACCTTAGAATGATTGGCTGCCGAAAAGCCCTAAACAATGTAAAAGTGGCTAGTTTCAGAGAATGAAACCATCGTGTAGCCAAGGATCCATCTTTTTTGGATACCTGGGATTTACTCACGGTAACTGGTCCATTTTTGGTACTTTTCTGGCTCTTCTTTCGCTTTGAAACACTGTTGGACCTCTCAGCAGAAAGACTGTCTTTGCGAAAAGAACTACCATTCATTGATTGAGCGCCTCCATTCGAAGTAGAATGTTCGGGAAAATCTTTCCTGTTTACAGAACTCTCCTCCACTAAACAACATGAAAATAGCTGGATGGTTGGTAATGCTGAAAAAAGTAAAAATATTTTGTTTATCGGTAAATTAGTTAACGCATATCCTCCAAGCAAACTCCCACAGATTCCTCCCAAAGCCATTGTCATCCAAGATATGGACTGAAGATCACCAGCAAATGAGGCCCTGTTCATGTATACTTGTAAGAACTTAATTCACATTCCATAAGCTGATAAAAAGAAAAACATATAGAGATAGAGAGCTTCAAATAACAAAGGATCATGTACAAGCTAAGAAGCACAAATGCGGACAGGTTGACACTTGATTACTTAAAAAAGTAGGACAAAAACACGTCAATTTTAATTTTTTAAATAAGTACATATATATATTTTTACACATCACATTTTTTAATAAAATCAATTCTTTTTTTAGTTTTGGTTTTTGTTGGTAAATTCTTTTAAATTGGATTACTAGCTATTTAGTATATTGATATAGCTTTCAGTTGAACTATATATTAATAATGCTAGAGAAAGAAAAATACATATTAGTAGATGTAAAAAAAATAGCACGAAGTTCGTGTTGGAAACATTTCTTGGAGAAGTATCAGTGTTTGACATGACACGTGTCAGAAATGGACACACCACGACACTAAAAGTTCCCATGTTTCATAAAGTACAAGAATGTTGAGCAAACTGAATTACGTTTTGATGTAGGATATATTGAGAAATATTCAACAAAAGAGAAGAAGCAATCAGCAGCAGAAAAGAAGAAAGCAGAAGAGCAGCAGAAGAAGAAAGCAGAGGACGAAGCCAGAAGAAGAAAAAGAAGAATCAGGGGAAACGGGAGAAAACGTTGGTTGCAGCCAATCTAAATTTCATGAATTCATAAACTGAGTCAATTACAATGCAAAAGCCACATAAATAGTAAAATCTAACCCTACTAGTGAAGGGGTTGGGCAACCCAATAATACAAGCTCAATAATAGAAAACATAAATAATAAAAAATCCACAATAGAAAATAAATCTCGATGGATGTCCACATCAAGTTTAAGTACACCAACAGTAGATACAAACATAGCTATAACTTTTATCATTTGGTTGGTGCGTTTAGGGGCTGATCAATGTGTCAAATTAATTTAATGCAAAGTCACAGATGATGATAAAGCTCAGCGTTTTGTAGTTATAACAATCTGCCACACTAGGCTTTACAAAATTGGACTTGATGACTGAGATCAGCGTACTTAACCGAAAGTTCAAAATTATAACACCAATCAATCAAATCAAGATTTCACAAATCAATTTCCAGGATTAAAAAAAAAACAATCTAGTTTATTTGTTTGGAGTGCAAAGTTCAAGCTGCGATCATTAGCCTGAGCACATTAACCACTTCTGTATTGAATAGATTCAGATTGTTCAACTCTAGTCTGACTTCAAAAGGAACTTAACTCGCAGCTGGTGATCAATTGACAAGACTTTAACCCTTGGTCAATTACAAGCAGCAAACTAGTCTGTAAAATTAGTCTAAAGGCTAATTTCGGCCCAATGGCCAAAACATATCACACATTCACAAATTATGTAAGTAGCAAATTAAAATCTTGCCTAACTTTGACCAATTTCCTACCATATCTTATGTTTCACAATTTACAAAGATAAACAATTTAGCATCTTAAACATAAATAGGTGAATGGAAAATAACAATAACATCAGAGAGAGAGAGAGAGCGCATGCATTTAATAATGGAAACGTACCGTTCAGATCTTACTGCCTCAGCTATCATGGCATCAATTACAACGTCAGCCATTGCAGAGCCCAGATTTTGCATTGTTAGAAGAATCACGAGGAGCACACTCGAACTCCTCAAGGATATGCTCAGGCTTAAAATGAGCCATGGGAAAAGAGAAAGCAGTGTGGCTAGTACTAAGTAAGGTATCCTTTTTCTTCCTCGAATTGGTATGCAATCGGATAATATTCTGCAAAAATTCACATCATACTTAAGGCTGACTCAAAAGAAAAAGGACCAATTTTTGAACTGAAGTTTCACAGTAGAAACAATAATATAATAAATAACCCTAAGAGTTGCAGTTATTCAGCTCCCTTTAACACGCAAAAAGATAGCATCTGCTTATAGCCTATTGTTCTGACAAAGAAAGGCATTACAGTCCACTAAACAAACGTCATTGACCCGATTGGACATAATTCTATAGATTATTTTGCGTAAACCATTGACATTTCAGTCACGTGATCTTTATTGCAGAAAACACAGTTTTACATTAGGGGGACCGTGTGATGTCGATAAAAGCTGGTGACACCCATGAAATGTGGAGTGATAAAGTGAACAAAAGTTGTGGTTCCAATGAAATATGTGGTAAAAAATGAAGATTGACTAGGTTTTTAGCAAACAAAAGCTTTACCAATCAAACACTAGATATTATAATTATTCTTCAAATCGAAGAGTAATTCGACATTTTTCAGTGAAATAATTACTTTGAAATAAAACCTTTAAATATTAGCTAACTTTCATGCTAAGCCATGTAATATTGGTCACTTGGCCCCAACCCCCTTTTCCTTTTTCCCCTACAAGATGAAGTAGCATATATTAAACTTAAGAAATCATATGAAGTTTAGGGGGATCTGCTGAAGCAGTAATGAAAGAACTCTCTGGACACAGCATAGGGGACTTTCTTAATGAGGAACCAACAAGAGCCCGTATCTTTAACTTGAGCTAGTATTACATGAGAAGTGCAGCTAGGTAGCTATATGGCTGTATGTTTGAATCAGGCTAGTGTTACATAAGAAGCACAGCTGGATAGACTATATCTAAACCAAGCTTGTATTTCATGAGAAGCACAACTAGATCCATACCCATATAATGGCTTAATACTCCATGGAAAAAATGCTATTGAGGTCACAAATTGAGATGCTGAGGGTGATAACTTTAGATTGTCTTTTAACTGATATGAGACAGCAGTCCATACGAATGACCTGAAACCCTGCAACCATAGAATCATGGAGAAATAAGCGTGAGAGTTAGAATTCACAACATATAACTTCATTGATCTTAAGAATGCAACAGGTAACCATCAATAGTCGTCAGATCTTCAAAAGGTGTTCAAAATGATACAAAATCATTGATCCATCTTATACTATTGAGCGAACCATTAATTTCAATTTTCTGCACCCAGAAGCTAACTAATTTGCAAAAACAAATATATATATTTTTATGCTAAATAGACAGCAACGAATAGAGGATTATCGAGAAAAAGACAGTGTTAGTATTTACCAAATAAACCTCACATTCAGCAAGCAGCATTATTAGCAAAATCGAAAAAAATTTCCAAGAATAGGGAACCGCATAAAGATTTTATACAATACTCTCGAGACAATGCCCAAGGACCCACCAATATCTTGGAGGTTTGCTTCAATACAAGAATATAAAACACCTACATTTCATGAATTACTGATGTCATGGTGACCTATCCATCATGTCTAGGGTAGGTAACCACAAATCACTAGATCAATAACCAAAAGTTTGCCAGTGAATATCTTGCAAACTGGAAGCTTTGAAAGTATCCATTGCACATAGGTTAACCTTAGAATTAGACAAGTATTTTATCGGCCCCATGTTTTCCCTCTGTTGAGGTTAACCCATAATAAAATTTTAGCTCCTTGATTTGATCAAAACTGCTATATCTCAAAGTTACTACAGTAATATACTTTCTCATGCTGTTTTATTCTAACAAGTCTCTGGACTGTGCTCAACTGACTGACATATCCATATTCAGTTCTAGTATGGTATATGCTACATGGATCCTATACTTCCGGCCTGCTTTGTTAAGGTCATTCAATGAGTATTGTTAATGCCAAATTTCACCATTTCATGAAGAAAAAATGTATTTCTTGATTGAAAGGCATAGAGAATTTTGAAATAAAAAAAAATATGGATGACCATAATGCTTATCAATAGCTATGAGCAGATATAGTCTCCCTCTTTTTAAAAAACAATAAATTCTATCTGAAAGATGCCTTCTTGTAATAACTCATAGGTAATTTCCACGGCATGTAATCTATGGAGTGAGAAATGCATTTAAGATGACATATTTTAGACAACCTTTTCCCGCATTGTAGTGTATGCGAGGAAATTATCTTCACAACTAGCACCATCATGAGTAGCCATTATAATCATGCTCCAAGAATAAGGTTTATACATGTAGGATACAGAAAGCATCAGGAGACAGACTGCTGGCAGCTAAAACAGCGTTTCCATACATTTTTCCATTATTATTCCTTTATTTCATCGCTATAAAGAACTGATAACAAGTGAAAATTAAAATCTTATTCCTGCCTTATGCAGAAATGGAGCAAATTTACCATATATGGATGCAATTCAAGTGGAGTTGCCTTAAAAATCTTGAAGCACGAGATCCTCAAACTGGAAAATTGTCAAAGATGATAGTTTCGGAAATTTTAATCAGAATAAATTTATAAAACAACAGGATCGGGGAAATTTTAAATAACTCTGAACGAAATTAGAGGTTTTAAACGTGTTGTAGAAAAATGGAAAACTAAGAAAATAACAAACTCAGAACACCTAAAACAAGAAATCAATAGATCAATAAATCATAAGCGCATAAAAAAACTCCATCGCTCCACATTTAAACAATTTCCAAGATATAAAAACCCCATCAAGAAATAATGCAAGAGAAAAATTAATATAATAGAACTTAATCAGGCGAATGACGAGAACCTGGGTAAAGTAAATCAAGCAAACGAGCCATAGAAACGAGGCCCCAAAAGCGATCCGTATCTGCTTTAACCAATGTATCATTTTTCTTTTCGTTTTGGTGATTTTGCTTAGCGCCCTGCAACCCTGATTATCCTTCG
>CAIGRP010020512.1:0-18320 GCA_903798385.1 Fraxinus cuspidata | reverse complement strand
AGTTATATATTTTAACCGTAACTTATTGACAAAAAATTTGATGGTACGGTTATGATTTTGACCGAACCGACCCCGAACCGAACCGTTGCCATCCCTACAGGCTAGAGTAGCCCTTCGCCCCTCGTCATGTGTGTGGAAAACTTCAAGAGGTGAAGTTAGGATTAAAATATCTCCATTTGTCGTGCCAATTTATTTATTTATTTAATTTTAAATTTATAAATATGATTTATATTTTAAAATTTAAAAATAAAATAAAAATTGAATACGGATCTAAATGCTTCAAATGCTAAAATGTAATTAGACCCATGTTGGTTGAAATGCAAAGGCATGAGCAATGCCTTGCCCCCATGACAATGCCTAGGATGGATGCACATGTAATGTGAAAATTCCGTAGGGGATGGAAGCAAGGTAACGTGTTGAAATTGGGCAGATGTCCGTTGGATTGTGTGTCAGAAGGGTCGGATATTTCAATATCCAAAATCACCAATTATATTTTGAGTGTTTCGTAAACACGAAAATTTTTGCATAGTTATCTTTAGTAATAAAAAATATTGGAGAGTTTTCATGTCTATTTTGTGATTTGTTGTCGTCTATTATGTTTCTTCTATTTTTCTTTTGTTTTTGTTGTGCACGTGCGATATTTCTTGTTTGGTAAAATTTTTGTTTACTAAAAAGTTAGTCAAGGTACATTTTAATAACATATTACATTGAATCCACAATTTTTATCCAAGAATTCACCAACTTTATCAACTACTAAAAACATCACAGTCCCTTGGTAAAATTTCATACTTGTAGCTAATTCTTATTGGGCGAAAAATAGGCTGTCTTTTGCTTCAAAATTTGACCCATGTGACAAATATTCTATATTTGTTACATATTCTTTAAAACTCCTTTTTTTTCCTCCAATTTATTTTTAATCTGATTATCTCAATAGTCAAAATTCAATTTATAACATTTATTCTTGAAACGTTTATAGCACGAAAACTATGCTGCAAATTTCCCCACTACTTAAAACACATGATTTAGGGAAAATTGTAGTAGCGGTCCCTAACCTTTCACTTTTTTTGTAAGCTTTATCATAACTTTCACTTTATACCACCCACGATATCAAACATTTCAAAGAATATGCACTTGGGGTCCAAATCATCTATTTGACTGTTAGTTGATTAGAAAAGTCATAATTTGACCAATTTAGACCAGTTTAGAAGGAGTATAATGGTGATTTGGATTTTTCTAAATATTAGCAATTAAAACAAAAAAATAAAAAATCTACCCCCAACCCTAAACCCTACCTCCAAATCCACTCCCACGCCATCACCTTCATCTCTTCGCCGAAAAACACCAAGGCAACGCCATCACACCTAGCCACCACACCACATCACACCACAACCTCTATTCTCTGTCGCCACCGCTATTTATATTACAACTCTTGTTTTCTTAAATTCACTAAATTACAAAATTAAACTATCCATTACAACTAATAATCTATCTTAACAACAATAAATGGATGGACAACAAATGAAGTAGTAACATCGACGAAAAGGCTTGTCCCTTATAACCCAATTAACAGAAATAATCCTCAAGCTCAGGAACAAAGCCAACACTGGAAATATGGATGAAGCTTGGGTTTGTGAGTTGTGGGTGATGTTACTTTGCTATCAATTGTGATTGAAATTAGAAATTTTACTTTAAGATTAAAATATGTTGTAGTTCGAATATGATGTACAAATGGCGAAAAAGGCTCCATTGCCACAACTATACAAAGAACCACTTCAGTTCCTATCCCCAATTTTTGGTGATTGGTTTTGGTTTGATGGTGGTGGTAGTTGGCGGTTTACGGTGTGCTCGTGTTATGGTAGTGGTTGTTGTGATTGGTTAACCGAAAATGTGCCAACGCTGTTGTTGGTTGGAAAATGGGATGTAGCAAGGGTGGAGGTTTGAAGGAGCCTTTTTTGTTTCTTTCTTTCTTAATTTTTTTTCTAATTTTTTTGTTTATTTAAATTTAATGTAAAGAAAATGTAAAGTACCATTTTGCCATTTTTATTTTGGTCTAAATTGGTCAAATTTTGATTTTTCTGGCCAACTAACGGTTAAATGGATGACCTTCATCCATTTGGACCTTAGGTGCATATTTTTTAAAAGCTTGTGATTGTGGTTGACTCAAAATAAAGGTTAAAACAAAGTCTGCAAAACATGAAAGATTAGGAATTGCAACTGCAACTTTCCTAAGATATATGAAGGCTGCTACGAGAGCATGGTATATTGACTATATTCTAAGACCGTGTATGAATTTTGATTCTTGACTTCTGACTTCTGACTTAGTCCTATTTCCTAGTCTCCCAGTTTTCACTCACTCCTTAAACACAAACAATGTATCTTTCTAATAATCTGAACCAAACTTGCTTTTTCTATCTATATTCTATTATTATTAATAATTTATTTTGTTTTTCAGCAACTTGAGCAACTATCTTACTTTCTTATCACCTGTCAAGCAACTTCCCATTCCACTCCCACCCCACGCCACCCCACCCCCCTCCCCTCTTAAATCCTATATATTCATATGAATATGCATACATCTTCCTCACTCCCACTCTCATATTCTTTCAAATCTTTCTTAGTATTGTCAGACTTTTAGTTGAAGCAAGTTCTTGATATGGCCCTTGAAGCATTAAATTCGCCCACGACACGGATGCCGGTGTTTCCATTTGAGAACACCAGTCTTGGATCTGTTGAGCCATGGACAAAGGGTAAGCGATCAAAGCGAGAACGTAGTGTTGACCGCAATGAACCTAGTGAAGAAGAATACTTAGCTCTATGCCTTATTATGTTAGCTCGCAGCGGTGGCTCCTCGGCGGAGAATCAACAGAAACGCTTTCAAACTCCTCTTCCGCCGCCACCGGCATCGCCAGTGATGATGACGTTGGATTCTTCCAAGCTGATGTACAAATGTTCAGTTTGTAACAAGGCCTTTGGCTCTTACCAAGCTCTGGGCGGACACAAGGCGAGCCACCGGAAGTCCGCCGGAGGTAGCGGAGGAGATGACCAGTCAACAAATTCCACCACTGTCTCAACCACGAGCGGTGGCAGCGGGAGGACCCACGAGTGCTCTATTTGCCACAGGTGTTTCCCCACTGGCCAGGCCTTAGGTGGTCATAAAAGACGCCACTACGAAGGTGGCGCAGCGAGTAACAGCGGCGCGGTTGGCAGCAGTACTGCACTGAGTTCATCGGAGGGTGTTGGCTCCACTGTCAGTCACCGGAACTTTGACTTGAACCTCCCAGCCTTGCCGGAATTTTGGCCGGGATTCAGCTCCGGCGAAGACGAAGTTGAAAGCCCACATCCGTTGAAAAAGTCGCGTCACTCCTCACAATCGAAACTGGAAATCTTTTGAATAGGAATCAATTAGACATGGAATTCTGAATTTAGGAAATTAATTTGGAAATTTTACTTTTAACTTTTCCTTTTTTTTATTGTGTGCAATCTCTCAAATAAAGATTGCAACGATTGTTTCATTAATTTATTCTTTAATGAAATTAGAACTTTGAAGAAATATTATATTGTGTTTATACATAGATGGCTAGAAAACGAGTAAAAATTATGATTAAATTTCTACACATTTGAAAATAAGTCAAAATTTAGCCACACATTATTTTATCAATTGCTAGAGTTGATGAGGTTTGGCTAGTAGCTTTCACTTCTTCTTGCCTATAGGTTGGATGGATTTTCGATTTCAACAACGTTACTTTTTCACAAGATTGAAATTTTTTATTCAATTGAATGTTGAATCATTACGAAATAGAGTTTTATTTCATTGATCCTTGTTCTTGTAAAAATATCTTTCAATAATTGGAATCAGCAATGACTTTATTTCTAACATTCCAATTATGTAGAAAGATTTATATACATCTATATTTTCTTTTCATTCCCCATCGACAAATTCATTGTCACGAGTTTACTTTGGAACTATTAGGATAGAACTTTAGCAATTCAAACCCGATAACCCATAATTCTTATCCAACTTTGACTCTCACCTTGATTTAGGGAAATTACCAATGATATGATAGCACACCTTTTGTCTTAAAGTTAAGTGTTCTAAAAGCGGGTCTAGATGCGAAACAGGAGCAAAACTTCTCGTTTCTCGCTTTTTTGCGCTTCTTCAATTTATTTTTTTCGTGCCTAGGCACACCTAGCTAGCACTTTTTTATGATTTTACGTTTTTTTTAAAACTCCTTTTACACTTTTTTACGCTTTTTAACGTATAGGTCGAAACTTGGCCTCCACGGTTTGTCACACTTTACGCTTTTTAGAACACTACTTATAACATCTTTCTTAAACAACGTATCAAACATGCGATCATTCTTTGCTGCATTGGCCTTTTCGCTACCCAATAACTGCAATAACAAAATATTTCCACTAAATTAGCATAATAAGTTTATTTTTTTTAAGTAATTTCTTTTTTCTAAATATAATTAACTGTATTATTTTTTTAATTAGATTTTAAGAAAATGAAGAAAGTAGATTTTTAATAATAAGGTACATATTGTGTTCACTACAATCTCCTTTATTTTTCCTTAATTGATAGTTTGAAGTCTGAGTTAGTTGATAGGCCAATTGCATAGCACTGAAGGGATCATCTGTGCGCATATTCGGAGTTTGCTTGTACGTTGAGAAAATATGGGCGGTGGAGGCAAGTTGGGCCACCGTTTCGAATTACTTTACGTGTGGATTTTGACTTTCGGCGTAATATTGGCTACTTGACGAGAGCTTTAGGAGAACTCTAAATCCATCGTTCTAACAAACGAGTGGAATTGTGTAAATAAGACTGTTGAATTTGAATGAAGAGTATATAAATATGATAATATATATTTTAAATATGTTGTAAAATAATAGATATTGATGAATGACTACTTAATTTTGTCAGAATATGTAGGCGACAGTTCTACTTACTCTAAAAGTCTATATTTTAATCAGTGTGTAACCTATATATAGGCATATCGTTGGAACATGTCGCTATAATAGTAGGGGAATCCTAACCCTCTCGATCTTTGTTTTGGTGACGCCTAAAAAACACACGAGGTTGTAATTGTGCTTTACTTAAAAAAAATTAAAAAAATTGAAATGCACATTTGAATTCCGACTCTCTTAATTATATTTCTAGTTCTATTATTCTCTCATTCTATAACTTATTATATCGGGATCACTCAAATTTCTGTGTACATTATAACTAGTGTTAACATTCTGGATAGGATCCACGTCTCTAGGTCCCACTTCTACTCCTCTTAAAGCATGTGTTACGTGTGCACTTGGAATGCGCGTGTTACATGCGAGTTACATGATCAAGCGAAACTCATAAACATATGGGATCATTGATAAGTAATATATGTGATGAGTAACGTGTATCGTCCCATAAGAAATAACTTTCAATTCAAGTGTACTAATTTTGTATCGAAACCGAATAATATAGCACAAAAGAGATGTATTCTAAATTATTCTAGAAAATATGTAAACACTTGGTTTGTATCAAATTATGGATGATTTTATTGAATTTTCAAATCTGCGTACTGCAATGTATTTCAATTCTCAATTATGTATTTTAATTTTTCACTAATGCATTCTTGACAATCGATAAATTTATTGTATTTAAATTTTCAAGATAAATTAAATCTATTTTGCTCACGATTTGATCATATTCTTAATCCGAATTGGAATGTATATAATGCAATAAATTACTTGATTGTCTATATGATTACACACACGATATTATTATTTTTAACATTTTATTGCGGTGTGTTAACTTTGTTGTGTTCTAAACTTATTATGAATTTTCCAACACTAAAATAAGCAACTAATAGAATAACTAAACTACTAGTCTTAAATTAACATAAATAAATAATATAATTTATCTTCATCCAATATAAATAAGGGCTAGCCTAGCATGATTTCATATAATTACAAAAAGAATAACGAATAGAGATCATCTGGATCATGAAAGAATTCCAAGGTTGAAATCTCCAATTTCTTGATATAAGTAGCCTTCAATTTCTTGCTAGTTTAAACTTCTCTCCCAAAAGATGTAATTGACATATTATTCTTGATGAATTTGATTATGTGAATTTGTATTAAGAGGCTAGAGAGAGCCTCAATGTTTTGCCCAAATTCTGTATTTATAAGAATCGAAAATGAGGTAAAAATCGCGTCCAATTTGGATTCCGAAAAAGTTTTAATAAAAAGAACCAGTCAGATGAAATTTCGCAAGTGTGCGCTACGGCCTTTTTCACCTCATGCACTCCGTCAAGGCAATTTTCCTCGAGTTTAAAAAAATGAGGCTCGAGTGCGCTCAGTACAACCTTCAAGCAAGTGCACGTCGTTCGTTCGATTTCGTTTTTGGCAGTCGTTAGTATTTTTATTATAAATTTCTATTTCGAAATCTGATTGATGAGATTCAAAATAAATTGAAAAGCTAACTTAAAAGGATATAATTCTTCTAAAAATATCAATTTTTCCACTCTAAGCATTTGCTTTGCGAAAAATGAGTCTCATTCTGAGGTTGAAAATCCGAAGCATAACTTTTAAGGCTAGAAATTGATTTGTGAAAATACGTTGACTATATTTCACTAATTTGTAGCTTACATTTATACATTCATTTAAATTTATTTCCTCATAGCAAAAACTTTGATTGTTAGATCAAACTTTTTGAATCATATCAAAGTTTTTCATTTCTCTTTGTGCTTAATTTATCTATATCAATTTTAAAGAGAGATATATTTTTGAAGAAGATTTTTACACTTACATTGCATAAACTTCTCTTCTTCTTCTACTTCTTCTTCATATTGAAACTTTAATTGATTGAACTAAACTTGTAAAATCATCATATTAATCAAAGTTTCTCATTTATCTATTAGCACTTAATTTATTACAATCATTTATTAAAAGAGAGATATTTTTTGAGAAGATTTTTGAACCTACATTGTATTTATTTCTTCATCTTCTCATTGAAATAGTTTGATTGATTGAATCTAATTTTTTACTGTCATATTCATCAAAATTTTTCATTCAACACTTGATCTATCATTTATTACTATTCACTAAAATGTTAGTCTCTCTTAGTACTTAATTTGTTTGTATTATTTATCAAGAGGGAAATTTCATTGTAAAATCACTTTAATAAAGTGTGGGTCATGTTGAGGTCCCGTAAAACTCAACATTGTATAAGGATCGATGTTCCTTGTTGTAAGTCACCATGTGGGTCATATTGAAGTCCCGGAAAGCTCAATAGTGTGGGTCGTGTTGAGATCCCGTAAAGCTCAACATTGTATAAGGATCGGTGCTCCTTTTTCTAAGTCACCGGAAGAGTTGCAAATGGTTGGATTGCACCATAAATCAATTAACATAGTGAAAAGACATTGCTCGTGCTGGAGAGCTTGGTAATAGAGGATGTCGATCATTACTTTGGATCGAACATCTATAATTATATCGTTTGCATCATCTCTCCTTTTTACTTATCGTTTTTTTATTTGCGCTTACTATTTGAATTAATCTATTTAGTTTTTACTTGTTTGAATTTAAATTAATTTTTCGAAAAAGTTTTAAAAATCAATTCACCCCTCCTCTTAATTAGTTATTCTTGGGCTATCAATGCCGTCGCATCCACTTCAATAAGGTGATTAATGATGAACTAAGAAAGTTTGAACTTGAACTCATTGAGGAGAAGAGAGATGACTCTCAAGTGAAACTCGCCTCTTACAAGCGCAAAATGATGTGTTACTACAATGCCAAAGTGAAGAAAAGGGTTTTTCGTATAGGCGATTTGGTACTCCAAAAAGTTTTTCCATCCTCAAAGGAATTTGGAACAGGAACATTGAGCTTGAACTGGGAGAAAAATGATGTTTCATCCTTGGATTATTGACTGAAAACTATCGCGTTACAGAAGAAGTTCGACCTGGCACATAAAAGATTGAAAATTTGGAAGGAAAAATGATACCTCATCCTTTGAATATTGAACATTTGGGGAAGTATTATCAGTAGGAAAATTGTGAAGGCCAACTTCTGTCATGTAAATGATTTTTGTTAATGGACTGAACCAATTATCACTTCAATGTTGCACATACAAATAAATGCCCTTGTCGAAGTATGTGACGTCCCCACGAGGTCACCTTAACCAAGGATGTCTACTTCTCAAGGAGAGGCGCGTGACACCTCCACTGGAGTCGCCTAATCAATCCTTCGAAGATGTTCATTTCCACTCCAAAAAATGCCCTTGTCGAGGTACAGTCGCCCTCACAGGGCCACCTCAATCAAGGATGTCCACTTTGATAGGAGAGGCGCATGACACCCCCACTGGGGTCGCCTCATCAGTCCATTGGAGAGAATGCTTTCCATGCTGAAAAACGCCCTTATCCCATGTGCTTGACGCCCCCACTGGGCCACATCTGCAAAGGAAGTCCACTTCGTTAGGAGAGGTGCGGGTGCCTCCTCTGGTAAAGCGGTTCAGCGAAGTGTTTTCACTTTCCATTTGATTTATTCATTTTGGTGCAAGTGTTTTTACTCATTCTTTGCTAAGAGATGCGGTTTAGCGAAGTGTTTGCACTTTTCATTTGATTTATTCATTTTGGTGCAAGTGTTTACACTTATTCTTTGCTAGGAAAAGCAGTTCAGCTCTCATTTGATTTATTCATTTTGGTGCAAGTGTTTACACTCATTCTTTTCTAGGAGAAGCGGTACAGCGAATTGTTTGTACTTCCCATTTGATTTATTCATTTTGGTTCAAGTGTTTACACTTATTCTTTGCTTGGAGAGGCGGTTCGGGGAAGTGTTTACACGGATCCTATTTGATTCATTCATTTTGGTAAGGTGTTTACACTTATTCCACTTGCTTAGGCGAAGTGTTTACACTTGGATCCCATTTGATTCATCCATTTGCTTAAGTGTTTGTGTTTGAATGAAATGACTACCTTTGGATACATCTAATTAGCTCATTCTAAGTGAAGCTACAACACGAAGAAATCACACAACAATTAAAAAAAAAAATTCATTACAAAATTGATTAGGACCGAAGTCATTACAAGAAAGAAAAAAGAGGAAATTATGGATCTACATTTACAATGGCCCCAGCTCCCACCTCTTCTTGAGGGACTTCCTCTTCAGCCTCAATGTCAGGCCGGCTTCCATTAGGACCGTCGAACTTTTCTTCTAAAAATGCAATGTCCAGCTCTGGATGCACCTTCCTCAAGCAAGACATCATCTGTTGGGCACTCCATGAAGCCCAGTAGTTGGAAAAGTCATCGTATTCCTTCGTTTAGTCAAAGTTGTCGATGTATTTATGAATCACCACTTCACCCACTATCTTCACTTCGGCCTTAAGAGATTCAATCTTCTCTTTTTGGGCCTTGGTAAGCATCCTGAGTTCTGCCTTATCCTTGTTGGCCTACTCCAATGCCTCAAAGGCGATCCGCTGGTGTTCATTGGATTGGTCAACCCTTTTCGTCAGAGGGCCACTTGAGAAACAGATTCATGAAGCTCATTTTTAAGTTGGTTTATCTGAATCTCAGCAGTGTCAAGCTTCACTTTTGCCTCAGTCTTCTTCACCTCGGCTACCTCCGCCTCACTCTTTGCCTTCCTCACCTCTTCCTCCCACTTCTCTGGTGCCCCAACCCTCTACTCCAATTCCTCATTCTTTTTACAGAGGCCCCGAACTAGCGTTGTTGGCGGCTAGAATGTCCTCCACCTCGTAGGAGACGATGTGATCTTTCTAGTCCCCGATCTAATACTTGTTATGAACTCAGGCGATAGAAGCAGTTTCTGGAGGCAGCATTTCCAATACTGCCTCGGAGAGGTCATCCTCCTTGCTCCCTAGAAAATTAGTTACTTTGCTGTGAGGATGAGGGTTGGCAGATTTCTTCAGCCTCTTTCAAGCTGGTTCTCCAATTTAGGTAGTAGGACTGGGCACCACAGTCTTTTGTATCGCAGTCTGTGGTGCTTTCGAAGGGGCTGCGATAATCATTTCGATTGGAATTAAGGATGGTGGAGGCCTGGCCACCGTGGCAGTAGAAGAGGACGCCCATGATGGGCTTGACTTTTTCCTTTTTATTAAGGAGGCGCCTTCATCCACTTCGTCCTCTTCATTGGGCAGTTAGACCTTGCTCAATTTATTTATATTTTTAGCCTGCTCTTGTAAACAGTCGAACTGGCTTTTAACAATCTTGCTTTCGCCACGCTTCGACGACTAGTAGCGAAATCAAGCATCAATGTCTTCTTCTTCCAAAAGATGTCTGCAACAAGGGAAAAACGTAAGTATATTCACAAGTGGGTGTCTAACCAAACTGAGGGCACAAAGAAAGCTCACATTGAGATGCCATTAGTCCATGGAGAGTGAAGTGAGTGTTCTTATCGATCAGCTCATTGTAGCTCCGATCTTTTAGTGGTTGTAAGTAGATATGGCTGATGATGTCCCACTCTTCCTCGGAGATTTCACACCTCGGTAGAGAGCCTGCAAATAAAGAAAATATTAAGCAATAAGAAACGATTCCAAGTAAAATCAGCTAGGAAAGATAAATTACTGGCTGTAGAGTAAGAGGTAGGAATGGTAAGAGAAGTCATGGGGTCATTCTCCATGGTGTCCCATCTCCCAGCTGCCTAAAACCACGAACTCCTCCACTTCTTCATTGAAGAGGGCATGCCTACCACAAATGGGGAGTGGGATCCCCAAGAGGTCAAGTAGTACCACCCTTTACTCTTTTTACCCCAGCTACACTTTCGGGAAAGTAAATGGAGTGGAAGACACTAAAGGGCATGTCAAAGCTCAGGCTGGCCTAGCGCCATAGCATCCATGACCCAACCATCTGTGCTTAGGAGTTCGGATGGAGTTGGGTCGGAGCCAGTCCATAGGAACGAAGAACTAGCCTAAAGAAGGAATGAAAAGAAAATCTAAGACTTGCCCTCAATAGGTTCTAGCTTATGGCTACACACCCCTATTGGGTAGCATGCCCTCTCGCTAGGGTTGGGTATTATCAGCTCTATACTATTAGGGATCCTAAAGACCCGTCTACACTTGGCCAAAATTTCTAGGGTAATGTTGGAAGGGTAATCAAAGGCCCCCCATTTTATCGAAGTGTCTACGGGATGGGCTGGAAGTCTCCAAATATATTCACCCGACCTGATGGCCCTACCTAGTTCGTCTGAGGTGAAGACTATGGGTTCCCTAATGGCAGAACTCCCCACACTTCACCTCAAAATGCTACCTAACGCGTCAAAGGAAGGAGTAGTCACCAGAGTTTCAAAGTCTTGGTCCCGGGAGAAAAGGAAAGCAAAACGGAGAAGAAGGGAAAATTAGAGAATTTTGGCAAAAATAAAATTGTGAGATGAGAGGGTTTGGCCTTATATAAGTGTTGCGAATTCAACCCAGCTGTTAGATTATCACTAACCATATCTTGGTCGTTTAAACCTATAGTACATCATCATCGTCAATCCTAAAGGTCACATAAGCCAATGGTCCTGATGAAGCCGTGTGCTTCACATCCCTGCTGAAACGCGTAATTGTCTAGCCGTCATTATGATTACCATTTATTATCTAGGAGGCGTTCCTTGAAAGCAAGTGACGCCCTCATGATTGCCTTGGGAAGACGCGGAAATTTCAAATTATTAGCACACAACCCTAAGTTGTCTAATCAACAAGGACTTCACCTCTACAACAACTTTTTCCAAAGTTGCCAATACTCAACACTTCATCCTTCAACAAGGACTTGGCATCTCCAACAACTTTTTCCAAAGTTGCCAACACTCAACGTTTCGTCCTTCAGCAAGGACTTCACCTCTACAACAACCTTTCCCAAAGTTGCCAACTCTCAAAGCTTCGTCCTTTAGCAAGGACTTCGTCTCTTCAACAACCTTTCTCTAAGTTGCCAACACTCGACGCTTCATCCTTGAGCAAGGACTTCGCCTCTACAACAACATTTCCCAAAGTTACCAACACTCAATGCTTTGTCATTCAGCAAGGATTTCGCCTCTGCAACAACTTTTCTCAAAGTTGCCAACACTCAACGCTTCGTCCTTCAGCAAGGACTTCGCCTCCGTAACGACCTTTCCCAAAGTTACCAAAATCACGCTTCGTCCATCAACAAAGACCTCGCCTCTGCAATAACTTTTCCCAAAGTTACCAATCACTAAACGCTTAGTCCTTCAGCCGGGACTTCGCTTCTGCCTCAACTCTTCTAAAAATTTTTTTATAACGATTAGCACGTGCACACAACAGAATGACACGATATAGCCACATTAAAGCCCATACATTATATTAATATTCATACACAGACTAGAGGGACTATTGCTACAGGCCCTCATGAGCCCTCCACCTTATCTATCCAGTCCGTCTTCCACATGGCAGTATGACCTGATTTTCTTGTGCCACGTCTTGGACGAACTGAATTAAGGTGCCCTCCACCTTGTTCAATCAGTTCATCTGCCACGTATGCTCGAAAAAAATTATGCCCTGCCACATGGCATTCAAACGAACTCGTATGGACGAACCGAATCCAATAGCCTGAACTGAAACACTACTGTTCACTTGTAGAAGATCCGAACTCATTCACCATACACGGTGGATGCAAAGGCCCGCACTATCCATTCACCACACGCCATATTCACTACCCCACACCTACCAAGATCTTTTATGAGAAGATCTCCCCAAAATCAAATATTTAGCCTGATTGATGGAACGTGTAGCAGACTCCAAACAGTCAACTTACACTGCTATGTCGGGAAACATTTAATACCCGCCAACCTATGGATGGACAGATTGACGCCTATGAAGGGATTATCTACCCGGGATCCAAAGCCACGTGTCCCTACATCCAACAGTTTTCCTCTCCTTCCTCTTAGTATAAGTACTTCTTCATTAAGGTAAGGGGACTATTCTGCTCTCCAATTCCTAATCTTTAAAAAAATATCTTAACTCTGGAGAACACAAACATATACACACTCTTCGACGCGTTCCAAATGACCACCTCACACCACTTTTCGGTTACGAAATTACAAACTTGACTGTCGAAGTGCTCGCGGCCACTTCCACCTCAACCGGAAAAGGCCACGAGTGGCTAACGGTGCGTTACCGTGCGCAAGGAGGAACTTACATAGAGTATTATTCTATTGACCATGTATTGTGGCCATTTTTCGGGGTCAACAATAACGATGTCTGGAATTCCGAATTTCCATGTTCTGAAGATGATAGTTACTAACTAGCATTCTCCGAATTCCCTCATGTTACAAAGATGTTGCATTTTCCGTACTCTTATTAATGTAATGCCAAATGTTACAGTTTGCCATTCCTTCAACGACTGCTTAGTTCGTGTATTAGCTATCAGAGCATTGTAGTCATTAATATCTTATTACTAGTTGTGTTCGTCTGATTTGTAGCCCATTGCTTGCAAGTATACAAATATTATGAAATAAAATGCAGTACATATTTGGTGCGATACTCTAACACAGAACAAAACATTGGACTTTTAATTTTGTTTCAATCTCATCCACTCCGGCCTATTAAACATATAACGAAATATGAACGCCTATTTGGGATGGCTAATTGTTTTGCAGATTTAACATGTAGGGCATTTTAATGTGTTACGGGAAAACACTAAGCGAGATTTTCTGAATCCATCCGATCAAAAGTAATATATGCATACATTTCTAGGACACAAGTTTGTAGTCAAATTCGAACACCCAGTGTAGAGTCGAGTATCGATCCTCTCTATGTACTTCAACTATCAGAGGATAGGGCACTACCAATGTGCCAATCTTTCAACGTTGCTGCCTTAGTCAAAAGTCTTTGTTCGTTTGTATCATGATCGTACCTGAATCTTCATCCCCGCTATACAGAAAACAAGTAGCTATCTGCTGTCCCTATTTCCTGGTCACTTTGGCTTGTCCCCTACTAACATTGGACATCTTAAATATTTTTTCACAAATAGCAAGGCATCATAGAATACACCACATTTGAATTAGCATCTTGCCATTTGCTAGCAAGACTTTGATGTAATGAGCTGTCAAATGTTACTGGAAGACAGCCAAGGAGTCAAAGAAATGATGACAGCAGATTGAAAAAATGGCACCACTAAATCATAAGATGCGGAAAGCTGCCAATCATAATTAACAGTAATAAAATGCACTAAAATTGAGAAGGGATACTATAAACTTATATAAGAGTTTCAATCCATTTAACCAACAGTTTGGAACATTATTTCAGCAGAAACAGTGAAATTTGGTTCGATCTTGATCACGATGACAGATTGGAGACACAGTTGAAACCCATATTTGACGTTTTCTTGAACTGGAACTGCAAATCATCATTTCTTAAGATGAGGAAAACAAGAATAGACATCAGCTTTCGGGTGCTTTGCTTCAGCATGTTCCCTGCATTTCACCTCAGAAGTAGTGCAGATAAATGTCTGCATGCACACCTTGCACTGCATTTCGTAACCACTAAGCATTAAAAATGATAATAAATGCAATAGTGTAACAGCATGTATCAAAAATATTAAACAAAAGAAGACTTCTGCTACTTTAGAGGGAAAATTCTGCATCACACTGGTAAATTCCTACTTATAGTTGTTGTAGATGAACAATCTTGTCTTCTATTGCCTGTGAGTCTTCCTGGGGGAAGGGGTAAAGGCTCAGAAAGAAGGATGCCATGAAGATCTAGGACTTGCTCCACTGTGGAAATTTACTGTGTGGGTCGACTTGAATTGAAAGTGTACAAACACGTGATTTGGACTATCAACATATTGTAAAAGTAGATTTCCTTACTTTGTAGCTTTGGAGTTTGAATTATAGGGGAGAAAATAAGATGCTCGAATACAGAACTCTTAGCTTGCTGTTAAAAAGCTAAGCGAGATAGAGAGCACAGCACAAAATCGGAGAGATGGATCAATATTTAAGAAGTGAAAATCAAGCACGTATTACAAACATGAAATGAAGATATGGAGGACTGTGGGGATATATAAACATAGTTTCATACATTTGACAAATGCAGAAATATCAAAAATCTTGTGCAATTATGTTCATAAACAAAGGAATAAATGAACATCTTGTGGGTTCATTTAAAATAAAACTACCTTGAAGCTCGCTCGCTCTGTTTAAATCCTTAAGACGAACTAGTTAAAAATAGCTTTCCACGTTAAAGCACTCTTTTTTTTTGGGGGGGACAGGTCAAGTTTAGAGTCAATTTAACTCACTCCACCACTTCAAAAAATAAAGGTCTTCAATTTTCACTTTCCATAATCGAACTTGAAACCATAAATTTTCGACACATTCCAATACAAGAGGTTTTTTTAACTTTACAATGCAGCTAAATTTAAGCAAATTGTAGGTATTTTTCACTCTGTCCCCTAAAATCTAAATCTATTTCCAAAAACCCATAGCTACTCTCCTGTGAAAAGAAGCTGCAGGGTTTCTCAAAGAAGAAAATGTTGAGCAAGTTTCGGACACTCTAATCTACTAATGAACAGGGTTTTCCAAAGAAAATATAAAAAGGAGGCCTCTTTGTTTCCAATACAAGAGGTGGTTTTTAATTTCTCGTTGGAATAACAATCTTGGAAAAATCTACTTTAATTAAGCCAAACAATTAAAATAATGAAGGGAAAATTACTGCAAGTTTCATATACAGAATACTCCAAAAATTAATTCTTATTCAAAATATCAACAAAAAAATTCCTAAATAATCAGAAAGATAAAATAAAAATTATTCAAAATATCAACAAAAAAAAAAACCCTAAATAATCTCAACCTGTATCGACATGGCCTTCTTGTTAGATTCAAGCTGACTTCCTGCGTAAAAAAAAAAAAAAATACATCCTCTTCATCAGATTAAACACGATTCAAATAAATAAATTCCCTATTTGATCTCAAAATTATGGAACCAAAAAAAGAAAAAATTACATACCCTTTGCGGCAGCCTTCATCTTTTCCAAATTCTTTTCCCGAGCCATCTTGGATTTCTGCGCATTACCTCCACCCATGGCTTCAGATATGCTTCTTGCGATCTCCCGGAAAATTCGAGAAACAGTCCTTTATTTTTCTTAATTTTCTTCAACCACGAGATTGGTTGGTGGGAATTAGTGAGAAACTGAAGAAAGTCACAAGAAATTTCAAGGTTTTGATGATGGGGTGGGTGTATCTGTATCTGTTACTTGTCCTTATCCCAATAATAAATGGCACTATAAAATCGAGAAACGTAAATATTACAAACCAAATTTTTCTAGGTCTAAACTATCTTTTACTTTGTAGGGCTGGTCATTCGATAATTGCAAGTTTTGTGAAAGAAGGAAAGAATTTCATGTTGGGTAAGGGTTCATTTTGTGTGTGTGTTGTTTATTCTTTTCTTTTTTGTAGAAAATTTCTCGGAGGAAATTATCTTAATTTCTATTTAAAAATTAATTTTTAAAACTACTTCATATTTTAAAATTACTTTTAGAGGAGTTCACATTTAGAGTGTGTTTGAACCACATTATTTTGAAAGAATGTATTCTGGAATAGTAAATTGATTGAGAATGTATGGTTGAAAAAGAAGGAAACGTTATTGATGTGATGAAAAATATTATTTTATTGAAAAATTTGTGGTTAAAAATGAGTAGAAAAATGATAATAAAAAAAATAATGTGTACCAAACAGGGGGTTAATTAGGTTTCTATAAAAGTTATTATAACTACAAAAAACACTTTCAGAATAGTCATTCGGATAAAAAAACAGTTTTTTGATCTCAAAAGCTCATTTTAGTTTTTCATGAACTAAATCATGCTGTGTACAAACCTACATATTTGAATTACAAACTCTGTGTTCACAACGTGTAGACCAATCATTTTGAAAATTAAATTAATTGTAATACTAAACCCCATGTTTTGGCTATATATATATATATTATTATTATTTTTTTTAAACCTCATTTTTTATTCTTTCATAAAATAATTTTATACGAAAATTCATTTTTTTTTAACTATACATTCTCCAAAAAAATTACTATTTCAAAACATATACCCCCCCTTCCCCCCTCCAATAATGAGGTCAAAGAAGAGCTAAGTTGTATAACACTCGACATTTAAATATTAACAATTTTTTTTCTCGCATATGAAAGACCAATTGTATCATTATCATTTAGGAATTATTTAAAGTTGTGATCAAAACAAAAAAAAGAAAAAGAAAATTGACAAATCAGATTACACCATGCATTATCGGACATTATTTTATAATTTTAAAAATGTATTGAAATTTTGAAGATTCGTAATGCATTTCTCGATGCATCAGAAAAATTTTAACACAGTGATGTGAACCCACGTAGCGAAGAATTACAAAACTCACTACTAGATTGAAATCGAACTCAAGGAAACTAGAATAATCAAAATTTTGGATTTGATTCGAAAATAACAAATCAAAATAACCAACAAAATGTAAACGAATGTTGATTCTTTTGATTGAATATTTAAGAATCTCACTCAATTAATTTGAACGCTAGAAAAATAATTCTTGATAAGTTCACAAAACTTTCAACGAAAAACAATAGATTGAAGCAAATTTGTATCGCAAAATAATTATCAATAATCTGTAGCTTTCAATAAAATAATAGGTCATATTTATATGGAAGACATCTAAACCATAGTCTAAACGGAAATAAAGTTTAAAAGATTACGAAAGAAACCAAGAATAAAATTTTAACATAATAGAAGATTACGCGGAAATTTGAAAAAATTTGCGTCCAGATTGGTTTATGCGGTCGCATAATGATCGCATAGTTTTAATTTTGAAACCTCTTATACCTTGTGCAGAATTTCGTGCCGTTTCTAGATTGTACTCATGGACGGAAATCCGACGCTCGAGATGAAAGTTATGCACGTTTTCATCCACGCTACTCTTTTTTTTTCATATATCTTCCAAATCTTGAATCCAACGCACCCAACTTGATTTTGCTTTCATGTCCAACATGTAAGTTGTTATTTGGCTTGTTGTACTCGAGCTCTTGGCCTTCGCATCTTGGACAACTCATTCCATGGCCTCATTGATCCTCAGTAACTCTTGATTTTGTCTTTGGTTTCTCTTCAAGTTGAGCCGGATCTTTGTAAGTTTGTTGCCTTTCTTGGATCACATCATCCCTTCTCTATTCAAGAGGATTCGACCACGAATCCGTACCTGCATCAAACGAAGAAACACTAGAAACGTCGATGATAGGAATTATAATATACTTACCCTGAAAGTCCAAGTTGTAGCCATTCTTCTCAATCATGGCAATGACATTGAATTGTCCATCTCTTCTAGGGTATAGTTTGGACCTCATTTGAGTTAGTATC
>CAIGRP010020511.1:0-13187 GCA_903798385.1 Fraxinus cuspidata | reverse complement strand
AGCTTGTTTTTGTAGTTTTGAGTTGCGATTAAAGAGTTAAAATTCTTATGATGGCACAATGGATTAGAATTTTTTTTTTTTGTTGGTCGACGTTCAAATCAGAATAATGGAATAAATTTCAACCGGAATCAACAAGTCAGGGATTTGCTCCTTTGGGCCAAACCGGTGCCAATTCAAATTTTTAGCAAAAATCTGCAAAGTCGATAGAACTATCAAGTTCCACATCAACAACCTCAGCATCGTCCTCCACTGTCTGAAGCAAATGTTACGTAATACATCTCGAGACTAAGGTTATGGTAACTGATTTACTGACATTGTGTGTCAGATCTGTAGTACTTTTGAGCATACTGCCCTGTATTATTGAAACCGACTTGATTACTCTTATCAGACCCAAGATATCCCTCAAGCATTGGAAGCTCTCTCTGATTGGGAAGATCCCAACTGGTATATCAATACGGTGCGTCTACTCATATGACCGCTAACGCAAGTAATTTCAAAAGTCTTACTTCTTCGGATTCATTAAGATATATGTTGGTTATGCTGCTTTGACTCCAAGTTTAGGAAATTATGAATTGAAGGATGTTTTGTTTGTTCCTGATATAAACCTAATATCTTTTAGTAAACTTATTGAGAAAAATTATTGCACCTTTGAGTTCTCATTGGATAAATTCTTGATCAAGGATCTGAGGGACATGATGGATTTTGGCAATCTCCGTAGAATGGGTGACTTGTATGCCCTAGACAAAGGTGAATAAGCACTAGTTGAGTTAAAATTCGAAAAGGCATTAGAAGAAAGGCCTAAAAGGTCTAGACTCGAATGGAATCACTCTCTGGCTCATGGGTGTCTTCCAAACCCTCCTTATGATGGTTTCTTTGCTATTCTCAATAACCTTCAGTCAGAGCCCAGTTGAGTTGTAAACTTAGATGAAGTGGATTTCCCCCACATCAGCCATTGAGATTTCGTCATACTCATTCTCACTCTCTACTTCATTCTCATCATCAAATTCAGCCCTAGGATCATGCCTATCTTGCGTTCTAGCATTAAGAACTCCTTTTGGTTGTCCTCCTTTTTAACTTTGTAATCACCATATCATGTCTATCCATTTTATCCCTAATTTTTCCAAATACCACATTCATCCACTTGAATTGTTCTTCCATTGTTTTCAACGTGAAGAATTGATTGTTCTCCTCCATATATGTGCATTTTTCTTTGTCAGATATCTTAATAACTAAGAAAGTAATCCACGAGTGTTCGCAATCAAGTGTTCCACTCAATATTGGCTTTTTTATCGACAATAAGCACAAGTCTTGCCTTTTTCCTCAAGAAATAAAAAAGATTACAGGACTTAAGAAAGGATCAATAGAAGAGCAGAAACATCCCAAGAACTCCAAGAAAAGGTTTCTTGAAATAGGTTTAAGCACTTTTCACAACAAGATTGATTTCTAATGATGATTTTTGTATCAAACAACTGTAAATATGGTGTTTCTTGAAAAATAACGCCACAAGAATTCCAAGAAAATGTTTCTTGAAATTGGATTTTATTTTTCTTGAACTTTCTAGCTTTTTTCTTGAATTTCCTTTGCTTTTTTTTTTCTTGAATTTTCTTTGCTTTTCTTTTTTATTTTGAATTTCAATTATTTTTACTCAAATTTAATGGAATAGATCAATTACGAGGCAAAGCAATAAGAAAAAAATTGTGTTTGTGGACAAATCAATTCTTAAATGTTCTTGGTGCGATTTTGGATGTGAATGACTCAAAGAATGGGTTGAAAACTCAAAAAAAAGAAATGCAAAGAAATTAGAGCTGGACGACGAGTAGAAAGATAAAAGAACAAAACCTTATTTTAGAGCTAAAGCTCTTACACCATCTAATGTGAACCCCGTTGATTTACCCTCAAGAAAGCTAAAATCAGAGTTATGACCTTGATCCAAGGATTTCTTGAATCAAGAACAAAGGATAGAATTGGATGTTTTTTTATAAGATCTATATAGTTTAATTATGAATAAGATTGATATTGATCTCACTTTATAATTTATCTCTCAAATAATGTGTTATGTATCGTACAATGAATAAAGCATTATATAGGTGAACTTTAACAATCCTAATTAACTCGTAAAATAACTAGACAAACATAATAAAATAGAGTTTGATCAAAATGAAGAACTAAATTTTGTCTTTTGAATTTTGTACCGTGCCTGGGCATGTTGTTAATCCTTGTACGGGCATGGTTCAACCATTTTGCTCTCGAGTTGCACAATTTTGATGCTTACCTAAGCAAAGAAATTAAAAACTTACCTCTTTCATGCCCAACATGAAATTTGATGTTTTGCTCGTTACAATCGAAAACTTGGCCCATGTAGCTTGTACAATCACTGGCTTCCTTGATCTTCTTTGCTCGCGATCTCATCATTTGTTGTTCTTTCACAATGAACGGATCCTTGCTAACCTTCGTCCCATGATTCTCATCAAAGTCCTTGCATGACCTCCTTGATTGTCTTTGCTCCCGATCTTATTATTTGTCCATTCTGAACATATAAAGGATCATTGCTAGCCGATCCTCCATAATTTCATCACTTTATAGTTAATCTCTCAAAATGAATAAAGCCTTATATAGGCGAACTCAAACAATTCTAATTAGATCATAAAACAACTAGATATATGATAAAATAGAGTCCAATACAAGCTGAAAACAAAATTCCAAACCTAGCTGGACAACCATGCATGGGCATGGCTATACTTAGTGCGTGTGCATGGTTCAATGAATTTGCTCTCTGTTTTTGAGTTTTTGGTCATTTCAAAGGTAAGGAAATTAAAGCCTTGCATCGGCATGGCTTCCCAATCAGCCCCCTCTTCCTTACCTTGAATCAAATACACTAAGGTTGCTTCTTCCTTCATCCCCATCTTGAAATTTATGTTTTACTTGTTAAACTAAGGACTTGAAATGGTCCATCTCCTCTAGGATACAATTTAGACCTTCTTTAGGCTTGAAAATGTTCTTTCCGTATGTGTACCTAAACCCAATCACCTGATTCAAAAGTCATACGGCTTCTTCCTAGGTTTATATGGAGTCTCACTTTCTCACTGAAAAATAAATCAAGTAGGTTTCTTCATCTGTTTTATGGCATGGAATGAAATATGCCATCTTACTAAACCTATCTACCACCACTAATATAGGATCTCTGTCCTTTTTAGTTACAATGTCCATAGACTCATTGGCCCATTTCTCACTAGGAATGGGTAAGGGTGTATACTACAAATGGTTCTAGAGAGCTTTGATTTCGATTAGACAACACTTTCTGAAATCTTGTGGGGTTTGTTTTGAGACCGAACCAAATCTTCTTTCTATTCCGAACTTACATTGCTTTTAACAAGTTATGGCAGTATCAACACAAGGCCAAAATGGAAATGCTGCGGTGAAATGAAGACTATGTGGAAGCTATGGGATTAAAAGACAGAATTCGAGAATTTACAGAAAAAATGACTTTTTTCGAAAGAGATTGAACTAAGAGAAAAGATTTAAAGTATTAAGAGTATTTGATCTACGAAACATGAAATGGAAAGAAAAGTTTTAGTTTTTATATATTGGTTTAGTGCATATACAATTAAAACCCCTCTCCAAAGAATTAAATGCCTATTTTTTAGTCGCCTTAAAGGATTTTAGGCATTTAGAATTTAAAGATTCTATACTAGATCTTATGGAGACTAGCTTATGCAACTGACCAATTAATTTTAACTATTTACCTGACTTTTCAGTAGCCTTAATTGATAAGAATATTTTAGATGTTTTAACTCTAAATATTGAATCAAAAGGATATAAAATGAAAAATTTGAGTGCTATCACTTGCAGAGTATTTTATAAAGTTATGAATACTCTTAAGTCCTCATGCAAGAAAAGTCAAGAAAAAGCTGTTTAACAACCATGATAGAAAAATATTTGGCTGAGTCTCATGTAGCTCAGTTTCATCCTATTGATTGGAAAGATAAATCTCTCCCGGATCAATGGACCATTGAAGGAGTTGCAGAACTAGCCCCAATGGAAAATCATGATGTTGAGGAAATAACTCAAACACCTTAAGGAAAAGTTGGAATACTTTCTAGCAGAACCAGGCAGAGCCTATTTCATTATGAGGAAGTTACCTTCTCTTCAGAGTAGACATTCTACCTCTTCACTTCCCAGAACTAGGCAGAGCCTATGTCTTATGGTAGCAAGCCCTTATATTTTCGGCTTAAAAAAATAGCCAAAAGCTTGGGATTACTACCCATACTGAAGCAATGAGAAAAAAAAAAGCTTAAATCAAAACAAATTCCTTTGTCAAATCCAAACTATTTAAATTCTCTTCCCAATTTTTTACAAAGAGAATTTTTGCAGGGAAATGTTCAAACAACCAACGGATAGTAGAAGAGAAGGAAGTTCCTCTAGAGGAATGGGAAGTGGGCCTTAAATCAAGCAACAACCTCTGTTGGTTAAAAATATCTTCCTTAAAGGAAGAATCTGAATCCTTAAATAAAGATCAAAGTTTAGGTATATTTCATGACTGAGACTGAGAAAGAAGACTGGAAAATGGTTATAATAGTTTCAAAAGTAGATTTCATGTTTAAAACCATTCCATTTATTTTAACTGTTTTCCTAACTTTTCAGTATCCTTAACTTATAAGAATATTTTAGATGTTTTATCTCTAAATATTGAATTGGAACGATACAAAATGAAAACTTTGAGAGAACCTATTGCTGTCACTTATATAGTATTTTATAAAGTTATGAATACTCTTTGCTTATCAATTCCACCACTTGCCTTTGAAACGCTTTTGTCTCCTCGGGATTACTGTTATAAGCTGATCGGTTTGGAAAAACAGCTTCAAGTACAAAATTAATCTGATGCTCAATGCCTCGAATGGGGTAACCCACTAGGCATGTTTTCAAGAAACAAGACGCCAAATTTCTACAACAAAGAAATAGCCAAACTATAGTGGGGTTTGTTAGTTTCCTCAAAATATCTAATGCTGGTTTTCCAATAACGCCCTCATTACTTCACTCTATTTTGTGAATAAACTCACTTTTGACTTTTTTTTTCTCTGAAGATTTTCTTTCTTTTCTCACTCGTGGCTCCACTCTTTCCTCTTTATTTTCAGCCACCTTGCCATTTTTTCTCTTCTATGAAGTATGTCACTCTCCTTTTGTCTCTCTTTGTTTTTCTTTTCTTCCTCATCTCTCTTTGTAAAAGTTGTACCTATCAAGTATCACTTTCCTAACAAACTGCCATGGTCTCCCCAATAAGATATGCCCAGCATGCATAGGAACCACGTCACACATCATCTCATCACTATACTACCCAATTGTGAAGCTCACCAAGCCCAATTTTTCTACAAGGGTACTAGCAACATTGGTACAACTCCTTACATCGATAATAATACTACATATCATGTTGTTGACATGGCACCTAGTATGAAAAATGTTACCCTTTCCTGCTCCATTTTATTCACCTTGACTTGTGTACTGAGAACACACCTCGTAACAAGTGTTTTACCCACCACTGGGTACTCTACCCCATCATTACTATTAGCATCATCCAATTCTAGAAATAGGGATATCAAACACTTGATTGCCTATTCCTAGAAGGTTGGGAATTCGCATTAGGTTTTACTTTCCTAGCTATTTCCTCTTTTCCCATATGTGGTATGGTCTTAACCCTTGAAACAATCCCATCACTTCTATTATTATTATCACACTTCGGTCTCCAAGAAGGAATATAACTCGAAGAACCCAGAGAATACCTAGCTACTCCTTTGCTTTTTAATTGTCTCTCCACCTTCATAACCACACGTAACATGTCCTCCAACTCCGTATAATATTGAAGTTCCACAACATTAGCTATCTCCCTATTTAAACCATTCAAAAACCTAGCCATTGTGGCTTCCCGATCCCTCCTCAAAATGTCTTAATCATAGTTATCTCTGACTCCTTATGGTAATCCTCCACACTCTCGAACCTTGACTAAGGCTTTAAAGTTTTGATTAAGATCCTTATAATAATAATAAGGTACAAATATCTTCCTCGTGATAGCCTTTAATTCACCCCAAGTTTCAATAAGCCTCTCATGATTCCTCCTTCTACTTGTTGGTAATTGATCCCACCATACTATTGCATAATCGCTAAACTCTATTATCATTAGTTTTACTTTTTTTTCCTTTGAATAATTACGACAATCAAAGATCAATTTTAACTTCTTTTCCCACTCCAAATATACCTCAAGATCATTTCTAACTTGGAAGAAAGAATTTTCATCTTAATGCTACCCAAATTCCTATCAACCCTATCTCCACCAAAGTCTCTAGGATTCCTCTAGGCCCCCTTTCATGCCTATCTCCTCTATTCCTCATCCTATCCACTTCGGCCTCCAANAAATTCCTATAAACCCTATCTCCACCAAAGTCTCTAGGATTCCTCTAGGCCCCCTTTCATGCCTATCTCCTCTATTCCTCATCCTATCCACTTCGGCCTCCAATATTTGATCATTCTCATTAGCACTATCCTCTTCATTCCCATCATCCGATTCAACTCTAGGATCATGCCTACCGTGCATCCTAACATTAGGAAACTTTTAGGTTGCCCCCTTTGTAAGTTAGTTATCACCTTATCTTGCTGATCCAATCTATCTCTAATTTATCTAAATACCACATTTATCCACTCGAGTTGTCGTTGCATGGACCTCATCACGAATACTTGATTGTTTCCCTCTTCATATATTGATTCTTCTTTATCAACCATCATAATAACTAGAATTTGTATGCCTCACGTGTTTGCACTCCTGTTTCACTCAAATTTTGCTTTTTCCCTCTAATAATATCCCTCCAAGACATTATTTGATAGATTAATATACAAGATGAAATTATTTGCTTTCATATCTTGTTTTTAATTGAACTACCCAAGATCAAAGACTTACAATTTTTGAGGCATTCATTTGACCCTTCCAAACTTGGTTCATGATTTCGAAAATCATAAGGTCAAGGTTATAAGCTCTGATTTTAACTTTCTTGGGGTTCTATCAATTCTTGTGTGGGTTCCATGGTATAGCTTGCAACAGGGTTCATATAAGTTGATATCATAGCTTTGGGTCAAAAATCAGATCTTGTTCTTTATCTTTTTTTTTTTTTTTTGCCAATTCCAATTCCTCTTGTCTTCTTTGTTGAATCTTCATCACATTCTTTATGTCATTCATATACGACCACACCAAGAACATTCAAGAATTGTTTAGTGCATCAACCCTAGTGCACCAGCACAATTTTTTTCCTTCTCTTGCCCTATTTTTCCTTTAAGCTTGTGTTCAAAGAAGAAAGAAAAGAGATTCAAAAAAAAACAGCAAAGAATATTCGGAAGAAAAGAAATGAAAGGAAATTTTAAAAAAAAATCCAAGAAAATCCAAGAAAAAGGAAAAAAAAAGTTCATAAAAAGCATATTCAATTTCAAGAAACCATTTCTTGGAATTCTTGTGGTGTTATTTTTCAAGAAACGCCATCTTTATTACTATTTGATACATATATCATCCTTTGGAATCAATCGTGCTGTGAAAAGGCATAAACCAAATTCAATATTTATCTATTTGATACATATATCATCCTTGGGAATCAATCCTTTTATTTTTCGTTCTTCTTTTGATCTTTCCTTCTTGAGTCCTTTCTCGAGTCTTATTATCCTTCTTATTTCTTTAGTTCTTGGGTTTTTGAACATTACAAAGTCTGAATTCTTGATTGAGTTTCATTAGTTCCTTAGAGAACTTGGCAAAGAAAGCATAGAAAGGAAAAAGGCAAGAGTTGTGAGCTTATCATCGGGAAAAGCTACTATTGAGATCTTTTTCAGATTTTTTGGGGTTTTACCTTTCAAATTTGATTCAGCAATCTTAATAACATTTTCCAATGCTAAATCAACATTTTCTTCTCTCTCACTTTCAGCAAGCTGTTGATATTTTTCATATCATTCAGTATGTTTTTAACAACTGGCTCATGTTCACATTTATTCCACCATGAGGTAGAAAATTTCTTCAATAATTGTGGGGTTTCACCCGACACAAAGGAAAATTCCACTTCCATATCCAGGGAATAAAATATTCCGCAAACTTTATTAATAAATTTAATTCTGATTTAAATTTTTATCCTTTATCAAAGGATGGTAACGTGTAAAATTTGATAATAGAGTTTTTAGCTCTTTTGGCACAATATCCATAGCCGGACAGAATTTTTTGCACCAGACAAGAAACCAAGTTGGTGGTTCGTTTTCAACGACCCCATGATCAATTTTGATCATCCATATATGTTTCATCTCAAGGTTTTGAACCTCAAATAATTTATAAAACATATTGATATAATTGATGATATTTCCTCTTTTCTAGATTTTCCTTTTCTATCATAAGTTTTAATTAGTATGTCAACTGATCTCATTTTACTGGGGATTTAATTCCCATTCTTTCAAACTCCATATTTTTATAATATGAATGAAAAAGGAAATGGTCCAAATTCATGATTACTCTTATAATTGTAAGTTCAATATGCAAAAGCTTTCCAAGCACTTTTCGACAGAACATTGGAGAGATTTCTCCCATTCTTTTTTGTTGAAAAGTATTTTCTTCAAAATATTTGAAAATCGGAGTGGAAATATTTTACTTTAACTCTTCTTTTGAGTTAAATGTTTCATTAGCCACCGAACTTTGCCTAACGTTACGGCTTACTCACCCAACTTCAGAAAACTTCCAAGTATTCTCTAAACTTAAAGTCCGTTGCATTCCATCACTTACCGGACGGATTCCATTTCTTGGCCTATCTACGTGGATGACGAAAAAGTGATGTGGCTATTTAATGTGTCCATAATGGTAAACTAAATTCCAAGGTGGCCTCCAACTCACCAAATTGTGATTTTCAACCAAACTTGTCTTACCCATTAAGCCAAACACACCTTTTTTGTGGTCTGAGGAACAACATCATTCAATCGTTTGTTCTTACAGAGAATGGGGAAGCTTGAGGATTCTATAATCAGATTCAGACATTGTTACGCGGATGTCCATTAACCCTAAAACAAATCCCAACACGATGCCGCACGCTAGCGTCACCTCCCATAATGTCAATGAAATTGCCGGCTTTAACCTCCTCCTTACCTTCAATTACACCTCTGACGCCATTTTTATCGGTCGAAGATGCTACTTTTGCGTCCATTATTTTCCAATTAACAAAAAATGAAACATTATGTTTGTTTTCTTTGAAATTTAGAATTTTGATTGGCATTTTTAGATAAACATAAATATACTTATACGCACACAAAATACTGGTAAATACATAATGAAATATATATATCAAACCAGAGAGAGGAGAAGAGGATTTCTAATTCTTCTTCTTTGCTCTGAGGACTCTCCTCTTTCTCTCTCAGATTTTAGCTGAACGTCTGAAAATATTAGTACCTATTTATTGGATGATTGTTTAGACATTGAAAAGAATATTCCTAAATTCACATATAAGATCCAAAAAGGTAAATTTCAGCTTCTACTCTTGTCGCTTTAGAAAACCAGCCCAAAGGAGTTTCAGCGATGATGTTGACGGGGGTCGTGGAAAGAGGGGTAGGCGTGTTTAGACCAATCTAATTACAGCTTAATGGATGAGGAGTGTTTGGTTCAAAACCACAATTTGCTGAGCTGGAGGCCACCTTAGCATTTAGTAACTACATTGCTAAAATGAGATGAATCATTGTTATCGTTTTATCGTTCTTTTCAATTGTTTGATCACCAATTGAATTGTTAGTTAATTTTATTGTTATTAAGAGAGATAATAGAGTTTACGCAAATTATAATAAACATTGTAAGGTTCGATAGAGGATAGAGATATACCTCTATGCTTTATATGGTTTCAATAGGTATTCTAACACTTGTTAATACATTTATCATGTTTGCATATTTCATCGATAAAAGGGTCACATGAGGGGAATGAATTTGATCAGTATCAAGAGATGCTTTCAATTAAACTAGGAATATTGAACAACATGAATAATTTCGAATTTTCAATTTAATTGTTACATTAAAAATAGAATAATAAGATGGATTCGACTTCTTAGCAATGTCTCTCACACTTTGTGTTATCAAAGTGAAATGCTTGTTTTATCATGCTGACTTGGAGCTGAGTTGGCAATTAACATCACATTTGGAGACAATTAACCGGCCAGCTCAACTTTTCATCTGCCACCTTAGCACGTCTATTAACAGATTCAACCGGTGAGTAACGGACAGTAACTGAGTAAAGTTCAATGGCTAATGGGATAATTTTGAAAGTTCAGTGAGTAAGTAGTGACATGGTATAAAGTTCGGTGGCCAATGAAATATTTAACTCCTCTTCTTTTTCGAGATAGAACATAAGTTGAACTAAAATCTATTTCAATATAAGGATTTTTTTTTTCTTTTGATTGGGTTTTACCCAATAAAACATCTTTTAGGGACGAATTTTGAGAGATATTTTCATCTTTTTCTTTTAAGGTTTCTCTTTTTATTTGCTTTTCTTTTTTGAACGCAATATTTTGGTTAGGTGGGGAAGGTTTAAACTCTCTTTCTCTCCCTTTTCTGGTAGCAAGAGTTTGTTGTCTCCTTTTAGAGGACATGATTTTTAGATGCAATATTCTTAGCATATTTTAAAAGGATATAGCAATCTAGTCTAATAAGAAATTCTTGATATAGCAAGCTATCTTGAGATTTTGGTACATAAAGAACAATAGAAAGAATTTCTTTCTTAATCGTTCATAATTTTTCTGTGCATATTTCCAAATTCCAAATGTAAATTTGAAAAATTAGAATCTTCTGCTTTAAAATATGTCCTTAACCAAAATCAAGGCATCCGTTTCAACAATATTGTACTAGTCAGGGTTGGAAATATTTAAACAAAAAGTTTAACTTTTAACTTTATTTTTTGAACAACTTTGTTTTATTCTTCACTCCATGGTGGAGGATTTTTCTTTAGTCTTTCATAGCGTGGTTTAGTATGATAACCAATGTTTTGATAAAAAAATCAGAAATATAATTTAAAAATCCTAGAGTGTAACTCCCCGAAATCTATACCTCGAAGGTTACTTAAATTATTTCTTTATCCATAAAATAAATTGATAGACTCATAGTGTAATACAAAATTCAAAGAAATATGTGGAATAAGATAAGCTATTTTATTTTCTCAACAAAACGTCAATTAATCCAATCTACTAACGTCCTAGAAAACATTTCTTTTCTCTCTCTATTTTTTTTTCTCTCCCCCTTCTTTTCTTTATTTCTCTATTCTTTTCTCTCTGAAATTGTGTGAAATGACATGCAATAACAAGAGGGTAATTGTACGTGTGATTAGATAAGGATAATTACCTACTTTGAATTCTAATACGACTCTTAATTTAAATTTGGATTGGATTTTCAACAAACAAACTTATCATGAAATTCGAATTTAAGAAAATTCTAACTACATGAGGATAAGATAATTTCTATAATAATTTAATATGTATCTAAAATAATAGTAAAACTCATAAGTATCCAATTGTTAAGAATATTAACAAAAGGTCCCTAGAGTTGTTAAGTTGCCCTAAAATCTTAAAACTTACATTTAAGCCTCATAATATATTTGTATGTATTTTTGAGGTATTACATCCTTCCTTCCTTAAAAAGATTTTGTCCTCGAAATATACCTTGGTTATCAAAAAGTTGCGGATATTTAGCTGTAATATCTGCCTCGCGTTTCCAAATGGACTCTTCAACCGCTTGATTTCACCACTGAACTTTTTACCAATGGAATTTCTCTATTTCGAAGTATTCGAATCTTTTGATCCAAGCAATTGAGCTTCCTCATAAGTTAGATCTCGATAAATATCTAACAGTTGAGGATTAATCACATGGCTAGAATCTGATACACATTTCTGAAGCAGAGACATGGAAGACATTGTGTACTACTGAAAACGTAGGAGGCAACGCCAGCTTGTAAGCCGCAATTCCCACACGTTTCAAAATCTCAATAGGTCCTATATATCTTGGTCATAGCTTTCACCTTTTGCCAAATCGAATAGGAGCTTCATAAGAGATATTTTTAGGAAAACTTTGTTACCAACCTTGAACTCAAGATCCTTTCTCCTATAATCTGCATAGAGATCTGCACCTTTTACCATACAAAGTCTCATAATGGACCATGCCTATGATAGCCTGATGGCTATTATTATAGGCGAATTCTACCAATGGTATATGTTCCCAGCTTCCTCCAAGATCTAGGATGTATGCTCGAAGCATGTCATCTAGAATTTGAAGGAAGTTTACGATCAATGTATCTCGCCTATCCAATCTATCTTTAAATTTTACACACATCACATTCATCCTCTCGAAATTTTGTTGCATTGCCATGGAGAATTGATAATAACTCCTCCCTAGATGTTATCTTTTCTTCACTCGTGTATCACTAAATTTGGCCCTTTCTCCCTAATACCTCAACACTCTGTCTTTTTCTTCTCAATGATTTCTTACAAGTTCTCTAAAGAACTAATTGGTCTCAATAAAGAATTTTCCCCTTGTGAGGTTCAAATCCACAGGAGAAAAGAATTTAAAATGGACAATGACTCAAGAAAAAGAAATCAAGAAAGGAAAGAAGGAAAGAGTCTAATGAAATCACAACCAATAATTTCAAGAAAATGTTTCTTGAAATCGATTTATACATTTTCCACAACAAAATTGGTACCGATATCTGATTTGGAATTGAATTGATTTCTTGAATGAAATGGTGTTTCTAAATTTTCAAGAAAGTGTTTCTTGATTTTTGCTGGAAATTTTCTTATTTATAATTTTTATAATTTTCGTTTTTTTTTAGTTTGACACTAACTACGCGGAAAATCAACAAAGGCAAGAAAGATTGAAATAAAATTGTATTGGTGTACTAAATTTATTGCACAAAAATATTCTTTTGTGATGTTAAGGATGAAGCTTTCATGTTTATTGTTTAGTTTCTAGGTAGCCAGTCTTTACTTAACTCCCTAAGAAAGGCCAAAAAATGAGCACTAAACTCCGTCATTCAATGGGCCCGATCCAAAATATTTCGAAAGAGGGTGACTTATGCTCTCAAAATCCCCTCAAACCTAATTTACGCTTAGCTTGTTTTTGCAGTTTTGAGTTGCGATTAAAGAGTTCAAATTCTTATGATCGC